>OLKM01007025.1:0-12823 GCA_900291075.1 Melanogrammus aeglefinus
ACTCCTGCTCACATGTTGGAAGCGGTTCTCGTTTCGCCTATAGATGCAGGTGTGAAGATGAGAGGAGGACTGCATCCTGCACCAGTTGAAAAGTGCCAAATGGCTCAATGCCAATCGCATGTCAAAAAGGTATTCAGATTGCAATTTTTTTTCTGAAGCTGAATCAGCGGGGTGAAAAAATGACATGTTGGAGGACCTATACATTCACTTATCACGCAAATTAAACACCATTTTTGGATTGTTTGGGATGCAGTTTAGTTTCGATTTTGGCAGTTTGTATTACTTACATGTTGTAGGGTGCACCTTACATGTATGTTTGTTCACACACACAGCTTTCTCTGTCTCTCACACAGATTCCTGCTGCCTCGAGTTGCAATGATTGACTTTTCATCTGAAAATCCAAAAGAAAAACTTGATAATGCGCATTGCTGGGAGGAACAGAGGTGAGCAAACTCACACTAGCTCGTCCCCACAGTCCAGTCCAGTGTCCAAGAGTGAAGCAAGGATCAGAGGCATATGTTCAGTTTTTTGAGTCTTTAAGCAGAAATGCCCCAAGAAGTGCTGCACTGATGTCCATTGCACCATATTACAAAGAATTTGTCCCGAAGTCTGTGAGCAAGCTACCCAAAAGACTTATTCAGTATAGGAAACCAGAGATGCTACAGCTATCCCCAACAGAGTTGCAAAAAGCATGCCAGGACTTCAGACAGGAAGAGCTGACACAGTTACAGGTCCAGCAGTAGAGGAGGAGACCAGAAACCAGAGCTCATCAACTCTATTGTTTAGCCAAAGAGCAGGAAGGATAACAGCCTCGAAATTGAAGCAGGTTCTACAAACTAGTCTTCTACAGCCGTCAAGGTCATTGATCAAGTCGATATGCTACCCAGAGGCACACAAGTTTTCTACAGCAGCAACAAGGTATTTATTACGGTCAGGTCAGTGTCGTTTACACTGTTACTGCTACTGTAAACACTGCTACTGGTAACACTGTAACCCAGTACAACCTGCCGCATGGACGGGTGGTCGGCGTCTAAACCGGCTCCCCCACCAGTCCTACATGACTGGTGAGGAGGGTGGCATGTCACCCAGCAGGACTAAAAACAAAACCTGACAAAGGGCGGACGAGCTCCTTGCGAGCCAACGGCCAACATGCACACTGGGCAGGGAACGCCCAAAAGCCCCGAAAGGCAAGTCCCCTCGGAGAAGGAAACTCTAAATGGAAACCCGAATGCAGGCGTTGCGAACCGCATTCCGACATAGCAACCGAAAGGATGAATTCAACAACCAAAAACCACACCAGGGTTTCAGTCCCTGCTACTCAAGGTCCTCACTCCACTCTCGTACCCTCGGGTACTAATGACCGGAATACCCTCAAGCCTACCGGACGGGTATCTCGCGATGGAGACGAGAAAGGACCAACCCACTTACTTAAATGTAAGAAGCGAACTCTATGCAGTACATTTTATGCTCGCACCCTGTCCAAAGACAGCAGGCTGCTAGAACTTGTTAACTTCGCCAGAAGTCATGACATCGACATTCTGAGCATACAAGAGCACCGAATACACCATCCAGACATTGAAATTGACCGTAAAATATATGGCGGCTACCATCTCATTACCTCGACAGCTTGGAAAAACACCCAAGGCTCCACGATAGGCGGTGTTGGATTCTTGCTATCCTCGCGTGCCTTCGAACAGTTGAAATCTGTTGTGAAGATATCCCCACGGATTTTAGTGGCAAACTTCCACGGCAACCCACAAATGACCATCATAGCATGCTATAGTCCAACAAACGTCAGTGATGAATCAACTGTAGACCATTTCTACGAAGAGCTGAAAGACGTCACAGATGACGTCCCGGCACACAACTTCTTGGTTGTCGCAGGAGACTTCAATGCGCAGATAGGTCCTGAAGATGTACCATTCACCTATACCATAAAATGTCAAAAAGGTATTCAGATGCATTTTTTTCTGAGCTGAATCAGGGGTGAAAAATATGACAGTTGAGGACCTATACATTCACTTATCACGCAAACAACACATTTTGGATTGTTTTGGGATGCAGTTTAGTTTCGATTTTGGCAGTTTTATACTACATGTATGTAGGTGCACCTACATGTATGTTGTTCACACACACATGTTCTCTGTCTCTCACACAGATTCCTGCTGCTCGAGTTGCAATGATTGACTTTTCATCTGCAAAATCCAAAAAGAAAAAACTTGATAATGCCATTGCTGGGAGGACAGGTGAGCAACTCACACTACCTCGTCCCACAGTCCAGTGTCCAAGAGTGAAGCAAGGATCAGAGGCATATGTTCAGTTTTTTGAGTCTTTAAGCAGAAATGCCCCAAGAAGTGCTGCACTGATGTCCATTGCACCATATTACAAAGAATTTGTCCCGAAGTCTGTGAGCAAGCTACCCAAAAGACTTATTCAGTATAGGAAACCAGAGATGCTACAGCTATCCCCAACAGAGTTGCAAAAAGCATGCCAGGACTTCAGACAGGAAGAGCTGACACAGTTACAGGTCCAGGCAGTAGAGGAGGAGACCAGAAACCAGAGCTCATCAACTCTATGGTTTAGCCAAAGAGCAGGAAGGATAACAGCCTCGAAATTGAAGCAGGTTCTACAAACTAGTCTTCTACAGCCGTCAAGGTCATTGATCAAGCGCGAAGCCACTTCCAAACACGAGCGAAATCCAACTCGGACATCTCTCAAGAAGTTGACGAAAGCCCAGGCCCAACTTGATGAGGCATACATCAACGCAGAAGCAGAACGCATTGATAAGAAACTTGACAAAGTCAAAAACCTGACCTCCTCGAACAAACATGCAGCAGCCTGGCCTATTATCAACGAACTCGCGGGACGGAAAGGCAAACCATCGATCCGCATCAAGGGAGAGTCCAGACCCGGCGCCAAGGGCGGGCCAGACCGGGCCGGGCCCGCCTATTTGATGTCTTCGCCCCCGCCCATTTGATGTCTTTGCCCTTGTAAAAATAAAATGTATTTAAAGATATATATGTTGTCAGATACTATTTAAAAACTCAAAAAATAATTGTTTAACTAAATAGAAAATGTGTAGAAAATAGACTATGTGATTGACATATGTGTAAACCTATCACTATTCAGAATGCGTCACACGGAACGACGGCGTTAAACGGCAAATTCAAATTACCGTAGTAGCCTAGCCTGCTCTGGTGTTTTAAAAAGAAAATGGGTATCAGACGCTGGTTGAAAACTAATGGGCCTACTTATCCGGAAAAAACGCTGCAGTTACAGTAAGTAAAGTTAGCTAAAACCCTGACCAGGCTGAGCCTCTTGCTGGAGCTGGATTTGAGTTCCCGCCGCTGTAACAACGCAGCCGCCATTAGCCCTCTCCTCCGAGACTTTGCCTTTTACCTCTGACTCCGACCCGAATAGAACCGAACTCTTGATGTGTTTACCACAGACTTTATTCCTCTGCCTCCGGCGGCTGTGGTGTGCATAAAAGGAAAGCGCAGTTGGCATCTCTCCTCAGCACAACAGCCGCCGCTAAAAAGCCACAGTAAAAGTCGATCA
Source organism: Melanogrammus aeglefinus (assembly GCA_900291075.1). Lineage (NCBI taxonomy): Eukaryota > Metazoa > Chordata > Actinopteri > Gadiformes > Gadidae > Melanogrammus > Melanogrammus aeglefinus. The sequence continues at coordinate 3,559 of OLKM01007025.1, forward strand.
CACAGCCGATTCCTGCCTCTGACACGTTCACTCGCAACATAATGAGTCATAGATTTGCATTGGCTTTGCCGATTTCCCGTGCCTCATTTTTTCTCTCCACAACAAAGCGTTCTCTCTCCCATTGCACACACGCATGCCCCGGCCGCTCCCGAGAGCACAGACAGTGTTGGTTCCAACCGATAAAAAAAAAAAAAAAAAACACAACTTGGACACAGTCCCTGAAGCTATGTAAAGCGAAAATCACTGTGTAATGGTAATTGTTTTGGTAGTTTTTGTCGCTCATTTCCTACAAATTCTGGTGAAAAGAGACGAAGTCTGTTCACATGCCGACGTCATGGGTCCCGACCAGCGCTTTCATTGGATTATGCGACAATGTTGGGCCAAGCACATGATGCAATGTTGCAAATATTTTGTACGTTTATGTTTATTTGCTCGACTGCGTGGCACGGCATATTGCAGTTGGCGTCTGTGGTATTTAATGTGCCGCCGCGCACACAATGTAAATCTAATTTGTATTTGGCTGTTTGTGTGTGTTAATGTGTAGGCTATTATTTGCGAACTGCGTGCGTCTTAAGGCAATGCTGTTGGACCATGCTGATGTGTTTGCGCTGCTGCTGTTGCATTTTAGTTTTCTGTAGGCTACACCTGTCCGTCATAATATTGATGCGGGCCCTCCCACAAAATCTACGTGCCCCCTGTATAGATTTGCTCTGGCGCCGGGTCTGGGAGAGTCCGCCGAAAAACGGAAAGAAAACTGGTTGTCCCACTTCCTAAACCTGCTAGGGGGGCAACAGGCTAATAACCAAGGGAACAGAGCTCTGCCTCTTATCCAGATTGCCAAGCTGTTAGACATCAGCACGTCACCGTTCACCTTACATGAACTTGACGACGCAATTAAGTCCTTAAAAGGCAATAAGGCACCTGGCCTTGACAATATCCCAAGTCTCATCTGGAAAGACCCTATTTTCCACGATCTGCTGCTCAAATTCTGCAACCACACCTTTTCCTCTCTGCGGCCGCCATCAGCCTGGACGAAGTCCGGTATCGTGCCCATCCCTAAAAAAGGTGACCTGACACTGCCTCTTAACTACCGAGGAATTTCTCTGATACCGATTGCTGCCAAGATCTACAACAAGCTCCTACTGAATCGTATTGTGCCTGCAGTGGACCCGCTGCTGCGCAAAAATCAGAACGGCTTCAGAAGAGGGCGGTCCACCATCTCGCAGATACTAGCCCTACGTCGCATTATAGAAGAAATGAAAAGGCTCGACAAGGACTTCACGATCTGCTTTGTCGACTTCAGGAAAGCATTCGACTCCATTGATCGGGAAGTCATGTTCAAAATCCTTCCTCTGTACGGCATTCCACAACCAATTGTTGCGGCCATTCAAGCACTCTACACTGACACCCAGGCTACAGTTATTACACCTGATGGCGAAACGGCTTCTTCAATATTGAAGCGGGAGTGCTACAAGGGGACACGCTAGCTCCATTTCTTTTTATTATCGTATTGGACTATGCTCTACGCCTCTCCCTGGACAAAATCAATGACAAGGGCTTGCAACTTCATCCACGACGGAGCAGAAGACAGCCAGCCATACATATCACTGATCTGGATTTCGCCGACGATATCGCTCTGGTCTCCGATCTTGTAAATGCAGGCAAATGCAGAATCCCTTCTACACTCGTTGGAAAACGCAGCACGCCTAGTAGGACTCCATTGCAATGAAAGCAAAACCGAGGTGATCTCTTCGACCCCTAACTGCAGCTTTGTATCATCTGCTGGCAACAGTATCAACCAAGTTGAAGACTTTAAATACCTCGGGTCCTTCGTAATGGATTCTGAAAAGGACATCAAGTCTCGAAAAGCCTTGGCATGGCCAGCCTGTAACAAGCTGAACAGGATATGGCATTCAACCCTGCCTAATGTAACAAAAATACACATCTTTAAAACCCTGATTGAGCCTATCCTCCTCTACGGCGCAGAAACGTGGACTCTCACCACACACCAACAGAAACGCCTGGATGGAACTTTCACAAATATGCTCCGACACGTCCAGAACATCCATTGGGCAGAGCACGCCACTCTGGAGCGGATATATGGGGATATCCTGCCCCTCTCGCAAAAGATCACCACGCGGAGGCTCTCGTTCGCCGGACACTGCCATCGAGCCACAGAGCAGATTGTCCAACCCTTGCTACTGTGGAAGCCTCGTGGCCCGGTCCAAAATAGAGGCCTGACTTATCCGGACAGCATCGCGAGGGACGCAGGGGTGGAAAGGGAGGACCTACATGTGGCAATGGCTGACCGCGATGTGTGGCGGCGGGTGGTTGGATTCGCCCCGGCCCCCCGGGTCGCCAGATGATGATGATTTATTAGGCAAAGATAAGGGTTAGGTTAGGACAGCACAGGTGTGAAAATCTAAAATGTACTAATTATTATTGTACAATAAGTTATTTTCCTATTCCTATTTTTACACATTACAGGTATGGATGCAAATATGAGGCAACTGCCAGAAAGCAGTATGAAGGACTGCAAAGTCTGCACCACCAGAGCTTCTCCTGTAAGGATATCGGGCTGTCGCTGAATCCTAAATGGCCATACATGGGAGCGTCACCGGATGGATGTGTCACGTGCACCTGTCATGGAACTGGCATCTGTGAGATAAAGGTAAATTGTGGTTTTATATTGCATCCACACAAATATCATCCTTACGGTGGCGCTGAGCATTCACCAAATAAAAAAGTTTCACAGCTAATGTAGCCGTTAGCACACTCACTGTCAAAACCTTTATATCCACCGGTTCACGGTAGCGTTTTGAACACATGCTTTGCGTTGTGCCGGCGAAATGCACATTTCTTGGACCCCTGCATAACTGCTTGCAGTTCTAGTTTTTATTGTGAACTTTTAGTGCCCACACAGCAAAGAAGAGGAGGCCAATCTACGCCTGTGTGCTGGGGACCAGGGCTTCTGTCTCATCAACGATGGGGGAACTGTGAAGCTGGACAGGAGCCATGCTTACTTCTATCAAGTACAGGCTCAGCTCCACATCGTTGACGTTGATTACTGCGGACTTCGTTGTCTGGAGTAAAAAAGGACCTCTTTGTAGAGAGGAATCGTGCGTGATGTGGGATCTGTGGGACAACATCATATTCCCAGAGTTGAGACTTTCTTCCGTCTATTGTGTTCTTCCTGAAGTGTTGGGACAGCAACTTACAAAGTGAAAGGTGCTAGTCAAAAAGATTTTGTGTTTAGTTTTTCCACAAAAACATTTTTGTTGAATGTATCATGTGACTAAATGCCTCCTCTCCCTGTCTTATGTTCCATTTTTGTGTTTCAGTTGCAAGTTGATCAGGTGGAAGTAGGGCTGGACGATTAATCGAATTTTGATCACGATTTCGATTTTGGCTTCTCACGATCATGAAAACACTGTCATCGAAGAAAAACGATTACAGTAATGTGCCGCCGCGCGGCGTGTATGCAAATTACTGCACTGTGAACGCACAGTGAACGCACCTGTGTCGCATGCAGCAATAGCAGTGAGTTTGTGGATCAATTGTGGAACGAGCGATTGACAACATGGCAGAAAAGCAGCCTGAGACTTTAGTTGAAAAGAAAGGTAGGACAAGTTTGGTCATTTGGAGACATTTGGCTTCAAATCGTCGGACGTAGAGCAGAAAGAAATTGTTTGCAAAGTGTGTCACGCCGTCGTGTCTGCACCCCAGGGCAACACGACAAATTTGTTAAACCACTTGAAGTTCAGCCATAAAGTGGTCTACGACAAAGTATTGACGGAGCAAAAGACCCAAAAAAGTGCAAGACCGTCAACTTCAGCCACCGCCGCAACACAGTCCTCCATTGAGGACACTTTTACAATGCCGCTCCATATCCCACCGGCTCCCGGCGAGAACGAGAGATAACGGAGGCGGTGACGTTCATGCTAGCCAAGGACATGTGCCCCATCAGCACCGTTAACGACCCAGGGTTCAAAGCACTGATGAAGACTATGGACAAGCGGTACGTGTTGCCATCCCGCAAACACTTTAGCAGAGCTGCACTGCCTGCTTTGTATGATAAATGTCGCACTGAAGTTGAAAAAGATATCTCCACTGCCGAGTATTTTGCCACCACAACGGATCTGTGGTCAAGCCGAACTATGGAGCCGTGCATATCTCTCACCGTGCATTACATCGATGCAGATTTCACCATGAAGACAAAATGTCTCCAGACAGCATTTTTCCCTGATGACCACACAGGGGTTAATATTGCTGATGGGTTGAAGCAAGCTATGGCTGCATGGGACTTGAAAGAGGAGAACCATGTGTGCATAACGACAGACAACGCCTCAAACGTCAAGCTGGCAGCTGAAATCAATGGCTGGTTAAGGCTGCAGTGCTTTGGGCACAGACTCCACTTGGCCATAGGTGAGAAATTTTATTTTCTCCTGACTGTGTGACATGTGTGATGTTATTTATTAAATGATACATTAGAAAGTATCAAACAGCACTACTGTAGCAAAAGTAAGGGTAGGCCTCCCTATAGTATGTTCAAATATTACTGTGGTGAAAGTAAAAGTCACCTTAATATTTTACATAAATGTTAAAAGTTTTACTGAAGTACAGTTAGTAAATACATTACATTGGAAAATATACTAATCCCATAACTGAAAATAATGTGTGGTAATTTTCCTCTGAATCACTCAATAACCTGTGACATGTCATTCATTGATTTTATTAAGAGAGATAACATATTTCATGTGACCCACACTATCATCACACTCTGTTTTACAGCATGATTTGTTGATTAAAGTAATATTAGTCAAAAATAAATGGTGTGATAACCATTCATGTATTTTTTTTGTCATCCTAGAGAATGCAATGAAAGACAGCAGAATTGGCCGTGCAATGGGGGTCTGTAAGAAAGTGGTCAGCACCTTCTCCTATAGCTGGAAAAAGAAAAAGGAGCTCACAAAAGCCCAAAGGGAACTGAAGCTACCTGAGCACTCCTTGAAGACGGAGTGTCCCACCAGATGGGGATCTCGACAAGCGATGATCCTGGTCCTTGAGCAGCAGAAAGCCATCGTCCAGGTCCTCTCCAGTGACCGTAAGACCAGATATCTGACCCCAAGGTGGCAGGACATTGAGGTACTAGAGGCTATCAACAACTCACTAAGTCCTCTAGTTGAGTTCACAGATGCGCTCTCTGGGGAGCAATATGTCAGTATATCGCTTGTGAAGCCAACTCTCCACCTCTTCCACACATCAATACTTGCAGTAGAGGACAATGACACAGACCTCTCAAAGAGCATAAAGCAGACGATCATGGGTTACCTCAACGACAAATATGGAGACTCTAAAACACAAGAGCTCCTCGACATGGCCTCTGCAGTGGACCCAAGGTTTAAGATGAAATATGTGGCCGAAGAGAACAGAGAATCAATTGAAGCCAGACTGACATCTGAAATGAAGACTGTCATGGTAATACTACTACTAATAACAATAATAATTATAATAATAATTTATCATTACTATTTTAGCAGTAGTAGTAATTATTGTATTAAAAATACATATTTGACACTACTCAATGTAATATAATGTGAACTTGAAATGTAGAATAATACAATAATGTGTAACTACCATTCATTCAGGTGAAACATGAAATTCATATTGTCCTCAATGTGTTTCCCCATCTTCAAGGAGAGGACCTCTACTGAGCCAACCACGACACCAGCTGCCGACACTGATGCTCCTACTGGTGGAGCACAGAAGAAGAAGAGGGGCTTGGGCAACTTCTTCAAAGCCACAGAAGACACAGCTGCAGGACCATCTCCTCAACAGGACCAGGCCATAGCGTTTGAACTTCAAGCCTACCTCCAGGCAAGGCGCCACTCGACCCTGAGGCGTGACCCACTTGAGTGGTGGAAAGCATCACAGACGCTATACCCACTGCTCTCCAAACTGGCTACAAAATACCTTTGCATCCCTGCCACAAGTGCTGCATCCGAGCGGGTTTTTAGCACAGGGTGGCAATGTTGTCACCTGCCTTCGCTCATCGCTAAAGCCCGACCAAGTGAACAGGCTGGTTTTCCTGGCCAAAAACCTGTAGGAAAAACCTACAGGTTGTAGGAAGGAAACTGCAGGGATTATAGGGCCAATCCTTTTTTGTTTTTAAAAAACTATTTTGAAAAGATGTTAAAAAGTAGTTTGGGTTTTGTTTTTGGCTGTTAGTGTTTTTTCCATGTTGCAAGTTTTGCAGGAGTGATGTGCATGTAGATTGTGGTTATTTATTTTTATTTATTGTTTTTACATTGGTATTGCTATTACCGTATTCGATCACTGAAGCCTGAAGAAGTAGGCAGAACAGTCTGAGTGTATGTAGACTGGGTATTTATTTTATTTATTGGTTTTTTTTAATTGCTTTTTATTCATTTATATATATCATTATTTTTACTTTTTTTTACTTGTTACTAATTTATTACTGGTTGTTTTTCTAAAAGTTATATTTAAAGTTGAGTTTTGGTGGCGCAATAAACATTTTTTTTTGAAAGTGAATGAATAATCGTGTTTATTAATCGTGATTTCAATATTAATCAAAATAATCGTGATTATTATTTTTTCCATAATCGTCCAGCCCTAGGTGGAGGGGAAGGTGTGATTACCAGAGGACACCTGTGGTCTGTCCTGGAAGTTTTGGATCTTTACTCGTTGCACGTTTGTTTGCATAGTGGCCAGCTCTGGTCACATTTTGTGGTTTAATTCTATCAGTGATCATAATCACATGTATTCCAGCACTTGCTGATGATTTATTTCAAGTTTGAAGCTACTTTTATTCAATCTTTATGGACTTGTACTTCTGTGTGTTATACCCATTAATTGTAAATGTACACTGTGGTTTTTGCTGTATGCATTTCCGTATACTCATGGCTTGTTTCCCCGTCACTTCCAAAAAAACACACCATTACTGTATCTATGGGGGAGAAAAGTAAATTTACAAAGATATATTGCATTAAATATTTATGGATTCTTGTTAAAGAAATATTCTAATTCGATAGTTCAGGAAAACTGATAACGTTTCAAATAATGAACCACAGTCAGGAGTCAGATTTCAAAGCATGGTCTAATTTTACTTGCCAGCAGGGCAAAAACTTGTGAAGATGAACAAAATATTGGGTTTTAAGGTTAACGGACACAAAAAAGCAAACAGCATGGATGTTTAAGCAATGCATTTTATACAACAAATGAGGAAATATATTTCCTTGACAATTCTTTACAAGATAGAATGAACAAAGTATATATAAAAAGGTATATATACATTTAGATATATTATGGCATATTTACATTTCAGAATACATATGAAGATTTTACTCCAGTGGACAACGAGAATAACAATAGATTTGTTAATCACCAGCAAATTTACACCAATCTTATCACATGAACGCTTAGCTGATCACCTCTTTTTACTGACATGTTTCAATTGGCATTTGCCCTGCTCTGCATAGAATTAGGATATTTCTTCGCACTAATCCTATGACCCTTTTTTACCATGAATTACGACATTAGTCAAATGTTTCTGTGGTTATCCTCTACCTCAGAGATGCAGATAGCTGGTCTCTTCCCTTTTGTGAAAGCTGGCATCTTCAATGAAAGACACAGTAAAACCCTAGCATATCTCCCGTATTATTAAGCCTGACGGCATCAGCCAGAACAATGTCTCCAAGGTCAAAGATTCGTTTAGGAACAGGATCTGCTTCTGGTTACAGTACATATGCTTGTCACTAAAAGCGGTTTCTCAATTCGCGTTCGTCAATGCGCACGGTACCAGTTACTCGATGTAGCTTCTCGCGTACTCGCGTTCCGGTAGAAGACGTCATCAGTTCGGTTGGCCCAAGCACCTGTTCCAATTCCAAGTACGCTGAGAACGCCGAGTACTGTCGTAGTAAACCGGAAGTGTTCTCGATCGTGCGTTCTCGATGAGGCCGTTCTACCGAGGATGGTCTGAGGTGGCTCGGTGTACACTTGGGACTGTTAAATATGTCCAGGATGCCATTCGCATCGACTCATTAACAATGGGCGGGCGAGAAGTCAGAAGACCCGGCTATATGTTAGAGTACGTATTGCTCTGGCTGCCAGAATCGGCTCGGGATCGTCCTCTGCTGATTACGAGATCACACAATACGCTCTACAGGCAACGCAACTGCGGACAAAAACATACAATTGCATTCTACTTTCACGATAGATAGCAGACACCAGATTCGCAAATGTCAGTTTATCTCAGAGTGTGTTATTTCGTCTTATTTACTTACCGAATGCTCCCTCCGACCTACTCTATAATAGATAATTGAACACTATATGTTATCAATAAACTCTATATATGACATTATATATATACTTACGATCAGATTATCTTTCTTTTTATCTATATCTTACTTTTAAGCTATTTTGTCACTCCTCTGTGTGTGTGTATGTGTGCATATATACACACCATATCCCACAGCAAAATCACAATGCCTTTCTCATGTTTTTTGTCATTATTGCCTCCGACTGTTGACAGGCAAGTATGTATTTCTGAGCTCAGCACAGACATTATTCTCCTTCTGGAGAGCAGCACCTCTTTGGAGGATTTCATCAAGCACAGATGTTTGGCATCTGAAAAATTATAAGGTCACGGAAAAATCAGCTGTATTAACACATTCCCCTGATGTTTTAGGTGTTACAGGGGTCTTACGTTAAAAAAATAAAGTTACTCCAATATGAAGCATGTCCGGCCTTCAAACTGAACCTTGACGGGAAAATCTATTTATGTATCAATATAGACATGTAAGATCAGAAACCATGAATTGCAATTAATGAGTGTACTGCTTGGCTCTTGGCATTGACTAAACTGGGGCAGGCCACTGCAGCGGTAAAGGCCATATAACAGATGATGTTCATCTACATAAATTGAATCAGAAATACGGCCGGTCCGCGACTGTGACCCTGATGTATGGACCTAGCAGTTAGTGTAATGTCGAGAAAAACGATAGTGAACCACATCTAACGGGGCAAACCAAAAATCCTCAAAGACCCAGATATGAAAAGCTACTTGAGATTACGCAAATTAAATTACCACCCATCTAGGGAGTCTTTTTATTCAACGATATCTCCTGTAAAAATAACCATTGATAAATAAAAATCAAATACATATACAGCGTCAAATGTCTGGGGCTATCCAAGAAGCAATCCACATTTCAGCTACTATCCCGAGAGTCAAAATCTCCACACAGAA
>OLKM01007026.1:0-12821 GCA_900291075.1 Melanogrammus aeglefinus
ATAGTGATGTTTTTAATGAAACAGACTGGAGGAGGGAGTTTGACGGACAGGTCATTTTAAGCCATTTTAATAGCACGAGTGCAGGAGTGGCTCTCCTTTTTTCACGAGATTTTAGTCCTGTATCTTATGTGGTGGAGGAGCATGTGCAGGGGAGGCTTCTGGTGGTAAAAGCAAAGTATGAGTATCGTTTTAAGCATCACTTTAGCATTTTTAAGCGGTGTAGCATTTGTCCAGTAGGCTTCTCGGACCATTCCATGGTTTTATGTGAGGTTTTTATCAAAAATCTTAAGAGTAGGTCTGCTTATTGGCATTTTAACACCGCTTTGCTTTTAGATGCGCATTTTAGGGAGGTTTTTATTTATTTTTGGAGAGGTTTTAGAGAGAGAAAGGGGGATTTTATTTGTTTAAAACAATGGTGGGACTATGGGAAAATACAGACAAAGCAGCTTTGTCAGCAGTACACTCTCAATGTTTCTCGTGACATCACCAAATCTATGAAAGATCTGGAGATAGACATAGTGGAGCTGCAGAGTTCCTCGCAGCCCACAGGAAATGGAGGTTGTATTGAAAACCTCAAATCTAAAAAGGCCTTACTGGCAGACCTGCTGGGCACCAGAGCGCAGGGGGCGCTAGTCCGCTCTCGTTTCCAGAGCGCTGCTCTCATGGACTCTCCCTCCAAGTTTTTCTTTAGCCTGGAGCAGAAAAACGGACAGAGCCGACAAATCCACGTGCTGCGGTCAGCGGATGGACAGACGCTGACACACAATGCAACCATCAGGAGCAGAGCGGTGGATTTTTATGTGCGGCTCTACAGCAGTGAGTATCAAGAGGACGAGGCTGCCTTCGACTCATTTTGCCAGGGCCTGCCCACAGTGTCAGCAGAAGATAACAGAGAACTGGAGGGACCGCTGACTGAGGCAGAGGTGTTCGCTGCCTTGCAGAGTCTGCAGGGGGGTAAGGCCCCCGGCATCGATGGTCTGCCCTCAGAGTTCTACAGAACTTTCTGGCCTGAGCTGAAGGACGACATGCTGGGGGTGTTCTCTGAGAGCTTTGAGGACCTCTCTCTCCCCCAGAGCTGCAGGAGGGCGGTGCTGACACTTCTGCCTAAGAAAGGAGATCTCCAAGATATTAAGAACTGGAGACCTGTCTCACTGCTGTGCTCCGATTATAAGCTGCTGTCCAGAACCCTGGCAAACCGGCTGAAGAAGGTTATGGAGCAGCTAATCCACCGGTCTCAGACCTACTGTGTGCCCGGTAGGTCCATTGTTGACAATGTGTCATTAATTAGGGATATTTTGGAAGTCTCCGGTTCATTGGGCTTAGATGCTGGTCTGTTTTCTTTGGACCAGGAAAAAGCTTTTGATCGGGTTGATCACCGATACCTTTGGAAAGTCTTAAAAAGGTACGGCCTCAGCCCGGGTCTCATAGCTAAGATTAAGGTCCTGTACGAGAACATTGAGAGTGTGCTGAAGATAAATGGGGGTCTATGCAAACCTTTTTATGTCAAACGAGGTATCAGGCAAGGCTGCTCCCTGTCTGGTATGCTGTACTCACTGTCCATAGAGCCCATGTTGCACAATGTTTGTTCGTGTTTTTATTGATGGCCTGTTTTTACCCGATATTAGCACTAATTTTATTTCTTCAGCTTACGCGGACGACATCATAATTTTTATAAAAAATCAACAAGATGTTTCGAAACTTATCACAATTGTTGACACCTTTAAAATAATCTCAGCTGCTAAGGTGAACTGGGCGAAGAGCGAGGCGCTGGCGGTTGGGAGGTGGGCTGCTGGTCTGCCCCAGCTGCCGGGGGGGCTGAGCTGGAAGAGGGGAGGGTTCAGATACCTGGGGGTTCATCTGGGGGATGACCACAGTGTGAAGAAGAACTGGGAGGGTGTGTTAGAGAAGGTGGAGGGGAAGCTGGCTAAGTGGAGGTGGCTGCTTCCCCATATATCGTATAGAGGGAGGGTCCTAATCAGTTAATAATCTGGTGGCATCCACCCTGTGGCACAGGCTAAAGTGCCTTGAACCCCCTGCTGGGCTCCTGCAAAAAATTCAAAGTGTGCTTTTAAATTTTTTCTGGGATGGTTTACATTGGGTTCCCCAGAGTGCACTGTATCTGCCAAAAGAAGAGGGGGGGCAGGGCTTAATACACCTGGGGAGCAGGGCAGCAGCTTTTAGACTGCAGTTTGTGCAAAGATATCTTTCGAGTCATGATGGTGTCGTCTGGAGGCAGGTAGCGGGCATCATTTTAAGGAGGATAGCGGGCCTCGTTTTAGATAAGTCCTTGTTTTTATTGAATTGTGATTTTTATCGTGTATGTAACTTGCCTCCTTTTTATCATGGTGTTTTTAAAACATGGAGTCTTTTTAAATGGGACAGACTGGGGCCCGCAGCATCTCTCTTCTGGCTCCTGGAGGAGCCCCTGGTGTGCCGGGCCCGGCTGGACATACAAGACGCCAGCAGCCCTGGCCTCGGCCAGTGCCTGCGCTCCAGGGGGGTGGTAAGGCTGAGGCAGCTGGTGGACGTGGCAGGGCCGGGGCTCCACAACACGCAGGCAGTGGCCTCTCTCCTGGGCCTGAGGTCTAGCCGGCACACCAGACAAATACTAAACCAGTGGAACAACAGACTGAGCAGAGAAGAGAAAGAGATGCTGCGGGACTACACCAGCGGGGCGGAGCTGCCAGATGAAAGCGATCCGTTCCCGGAACTCAGTTTGTCCGTGGACCAGGCCGGGCTGACAAAACCAATGGGCATTTCCAAGTCCATGCTGGATATACAGCTGCTTTCGGGGAAAACTCTCTATAAGTACTGTGTGGTGGCTGCACACAAAGAGAAACTGAGCACGAGAAGAGACTCAGTATGGAAGGAGAGGCTGCAGGGCCGGGCGTCAGTGTGGAGGCTACTCTACATGCCTCCACTAAACAAACGAACTGGAGACCTTCAGTGGAGGATCCTACAGGGGGCGCTGGCCGTAAATGTTTTTATTTCAAAAATAAACCCTACTGTGTCAGAGATCTGCCCTTTCTGCGACAAACCGGAAACACTGGGTATACACTGCTACCTGGACTGTAACAGATTGAGCGTTCTTATTCCCATGTTTTTAAAAACTGTGTTTTTAATGTGTGGAGAAGTGTGGACGGAGGCTGGTTTTATTGGTGGTGCTGGCTACAACAAGCATAAGTCTGGAAAATGGTGTCTTTTAAATTTTGTTGTTGGCCAAGCCAAAATGGCAATTTATAAAAGCCGAAAAAACAGAGTAGAGGGGAAGGCTGGCCTTGATGTGAGGGAAATGTTCAGGACGATGGTAAAGACGAGGATAAGGGTGGACTTCAATTACCACAAGATGATGGGAACATTAGAGGAGTTCACACATGTATGGTGCTGCAGCACAGCTGTGTGCTCAATACAGGGGGGAACGCTCTCTTTTAACTCTGTGTTTTAATGGGTGTGTATTTATTTTTATTTATTTATTCGTTTTTACGGTAATCTCAACGAAAGTTTGACATGTACAACATGGATAAGTATTATCGTTGAAAGAAACTGAAAATAAAAGGTTTTTTCTCTCTCTCTGTCTCTGTCTCTCTCTCTCTCTCTGCGCATGCGTGAGCGTTTGTGGAGGGTGGCGTGTGGGGAATGTGTCGGAGAGCGACTGGTTACTTTTTATCTAGAGGTTTGGTTTAACACACCTTTTTCTCACTTTTATATTTGTATTATTGTCACAAGCACGTTTGAGCACTGTTTTAGAGGGTTTTTTTATAAATACAAAAAATACGTGGCAGCAGCTAGCGATAAGCTGGTTGTTTTGTTGTGCCAAAAAATGAACACGGGTTTGAGAAATCTCTCCGCGCCGGCATGGCGTTAAGGTGCCCGGTCGGGGCTGGAGTTTTCGGTGGAGGAGTGTGGGTTAGCGGCTGGTGAAGGTGGTGGGCTGTGATAGCATTAAGGCTTTGTCCCAGGATGAACAGCGGCGGTTGTTATGTTCCTAGACCTCCCATAGACAAAGTTAACATTCTTGTCGAACGAGGCATCGTTTTGAGAAACACGCAGACTGCAATTTTTTTCCGCTAAATAATCCTCAAAAAAAGTCATTTTGTCTAATTTGCCTCCTTTTGTAAGCGATGAGGCTTTAGAAAAGGAACTGTCCCGTCCATGGGCAGCTTGTGTCGGCTATTAAGATGATGTCTTCGGGTTGTAAATCGCCTAAGCTAAAGCACGCTGTAGGATTCAGGAGATATGTATATATGATCTTAAAAGCAGGTATTGAATGACTTAAGTTTGGCCATGAGATTTTAAGGTTGATGGCTTTGACTATAACGATTTATGCGACCACAGAAGGCAATGAAATGCTTCGGATGTGGTCAAAGCGGGTCACGCTGTCCGCAGCTGTCCGGATGAAGCGGGCGCACGGCGGCTGGTGGGGGCCGGCGCCGGGGCCGGTGTTGCCGGGGCCGGTGTTGCCGGGGCCGGTGTTTGCCGGGGCCGGTGTTGCCGGGGCCGGTGTTGCCGGTGGAAGAGGAACTGGAAGAGGAAGGAACTGGAAGGAGGAACTGGAAGAGGAACCCGGTGTTGCGGGTTCCTCTTCCAGAAAAACTACTTCCAGATGGACAGGGGAGACAGGGATATAGTCTGGATCAAGTGAGAAGTTTTTTGGAAAAAACTAAAGGCAAAAGGGACGTTGTTGTTGAGGATTTTTTTCCCAATCGTTTGGAATTAATTGGCACTGTGAGGAAACTTATTAGACAGAGGGAGGTGACGGTCTCTTAGAGACAGAGGTATATAGGCTAAGGAAACTGTGTGCGAAAAGCTGCAGAAAAAAATGAGGAAGATGAATGGCCAAGCAGTAAACCAATAATCCGGCTGAGGGGATATAGGCCTACCACTATTTATACGTTGCCCCTCTTGTTTTCCACATTTATCATGAGTAGTTTTAGGATGCATCTCTTTACAATTTAAACGGAGCAAGGGACGCAAAGAAAAGGAATTCGCGTTTATGAAAGTTCTGAAAACAAAGCAAAATTGCCATTGCGCTTTTTACCCAAAGAAACACACAAGTAGCGAAGGATATTGAGGGGTCGAAATGCAGAGAGAATGGGTGGTCAGGTGGTTTTTAGCCATTTGAGTTCAGTAATCAGGGGGAGTTGCAATACTTTTTTCAAAGTCGGTTTTAACCGATTTCCTTTGATTTATCAAGAAGTGTTAAAGGGCCGACTTTTAAAAGTCACTGCAAAATATGAAAGAAACACACGATAGTGTTTTTAAATGTCTACTACACTCAACCAGTTTTGCAGAGGGATAGATGTGGTATTTTTTAGATGAATTATCAGACCACCTTAGAAGGCTGCATCTGCAATTCCAACCGATTTTTAATAATAGGGGGTGGATTTAAATAACTGCACCATTTAGCGATTTGGGACAGGAATCACATCGAAACCACATACTACAGTCCAGAGAGAATTTTTAAAGCGCGTATTGTTTGAGAGTTATGATCTGGAGGATGTTTGGGCGGTCTAAACACGGTACTAGAAGAGAGAGTATCCTGGTGTCATTGCAGAGATAATTATTTTATACCTGGCGGAAGGCTTGACAGATTTTATTGTTATTGGACATCACATCTCCGTTTGTTTAAGTCATGTATGATGTCACCAGTAGGTTGTTTCAGATCATTTTATGGTAATTGGCACTGTTTTTAATTAAATGCGGGTCAAAACCTAAAACGCGCATTACTGGCATTATTTTAATAACAGAAATTATTAAAATGATGGGCATTTTAGGCACAATGTTTCTATTTATCTATGGAAGCACCTGGAGAGTGGAGAAGGCCAAGTATATGTCTCTTCAACAATGGTGGGACATTAGCGAAAATAAAGGTACAACAATTTTGTAATCAGTACAGTATTCACTCTTCAATGTAACTAAAGACACCCACAGTTCAATCAGAGGTTTAGAGTTAGATATTGTGGAACTCCAAACAACAAGATAGTGGATCCACAGGAGATCAAACGCAAGATGCCAGGCACTCAAGCGAAAAAGCCAAGTTGGCGGATCTGCTGGGGATGAAGGCACAGGGAGCTTTGATCCGGTCTAGGTTCCAGAACATTGCGGCGATGGATGCTCCGTCAAGATTTTTTTTAATTTAGAGAAAAAGAACGGTCAGAGCCGTCTCATCCATTGGCTCGATCTGTGGGATGGAATGCGAGCTCACTGAAGCGCGTCTGATATCAGGGAGAAGAGCGGCAAGAGTTCTTCTCTGAACTATACACCTGTGAATACAACGCACAATCCAGATGATCTAACCTTTTTATCTCAGTGGCTTACCTCAGGGTATCTGTTTCAAAAAAAAAGCTGAAATGAGGGCACAACTATATACACTGGCAGGAGTTAACAGGTTGCCACTAGAAGGCATGAAAAATGGCAGAGCACCAGGGCATCGATGGCATTTCCAGTTGGAGTTTTTCAAAGCCTTTTGTCCATTCTGGGGGAAGACCTTCTGGCAGTTTTAAATGACAAGTATGGAGAGAGGCCTGTCTTCCTCTTAGTTGTTAGGAGAGCTGTCCTTTACTCTATATTACCTAAAAAGGGTGACCTCTGTGAGGTTAAAAACTGGCGGGCCAGTAAGTCTACTGTGCACTAGGTGACTATAGATAATTTTCAAAAGCATTGGCAAATCGTCTGAGAGACGTGATGGATCAGGTTGTGCACATAGACCAGTCCTATTGTATCCCTGGCAGATCGATTCGAGATAACATCGCATTAATTCGGGGCTATGTTAGATATCTCAAACACACACTGGATCCTTCAGTTTGGTTTTTTATTTCCTTGGATCAAGAAAAGGCTTTGACCGGGTGGAGCACCAATATCTCTGGAAAAGTCTTAGAAGCTTTTGGTTTCTCCCCTGGTTTTATCAGCATGATCAGGGTGCTCTACAGTAAAGTTGAAAGTGTACTGAGAAGTCAACGGTGGGTTAACGTGCTCCTTTTAACATTGCCAGGGGTATTCGACAGGGTTGTAAATGTCTCGGTATGCTGTATTTCAATTGCAATTGAACCTTACTGTGTAGGCTTAGAAGGAGCTGAGAGGGGTCAGGGCTAGCTGAGGGTATTTCCTCCATTTTCTCTCTCTGCATATGCGGAATGATGTTATTGTAGCTATTTAGGCAGGGATAGTGACATTAAAACACTGACCCAATATTGTGGAACGTTATGGAAAAATCTCATCAGCAAAAGTAAAACTCGGCAAAAGAGTACTGCTTTAAGTGTAGGGAAATTGGCAAACAGGAGAGACCAAAATTACCGAGAAGGGCTTATTTGGGCCACAAATGGGCATCAAATACCTTGGAGTTCAACTTGGGGGATGAATCAATGAGCAACAAAAGAACTGGAAGGAGTGGTGGAAAAAATGCAAGGCACTTTTAACAAATGGCGATGGCTTTTACCCCGTATGTCTTTTAGGGGCGGCACCATTATTTGGCAAACAATCTTGTGGCACCCTGTTTTATGGCATCGACTCAGCGTTTTAGACCCCCCAGCTGGTCTTTTAGCAAGGATTCAAGGCATTATTTAGAAGATTTCTTTTGGGACAAGTTGCCACTGGCATAACACGGCAGGATGTTATACTTATCGATAAGAAGAGGGAGGGCAGGGTTTGGTTTCACCTTGAAAGTAGAGAAGGGAGCTTTTTAGATTGGAGTTTTTAAAATAGTCTTCTTTTATGGATCACCGTTTTTACCATGGAGACCAGTTGCAGAATTTTAATTTAGGTCGAGTGGGAAATTTGAACTTTGGTAGGGAATTTTGTAACTCTTGACCTCATCTTTTTTAAATCTTAAATGTGCCACCTTTCTATGTGAGTGTTTCTAAAATATGGAACTTGATGGATATAACTGTGTTTTGGACACAATCCATCACTCCATTGGCTTTTAAGGGAGCCAATTCTAAAAGGAGCACGGTTGGGAGATTCCGCTGGACAACCTGGATCTCTAAACCGATGTGGTGTGGTGACGGGTGAAGACATTTGTTCAACTGACTGGTGGAGTATAGCTGAGACCATGGCGCTGGCTGCCAAACTGGAGATCCACTCTAATCGCATCGTGGAGAAAGCTTCTTGGTAAGCTTAGGAATACAATATCAGAAGAGGAACACCAACTGCTTAAGGACTGGTGTAATGGACCTGAAGGTACCAGATCAGAATGACCCTTTTCCAAAATTGGGTTTCAAGGCCAAACTAACGAGACTCTGAGGTGCTGAGCCCTCCTTCTGAGGTCGGGAGTAAGGAAGTGTGATGGGCATTGGAGCCTGTAATAAAGGAAAACAGCTGTATATAAGTGGTGTGTTAATAGCTTTTGAACAAAGGAAAACTAAAGACCAGAAAGGATAACACCGTGGAGAGAACATTTTAGGGTCAAAGGACAGACAAAACCTGCTGTGGGGCATTGTTGTACAAGCACCGTTGGCTAAAAAATTGGTGATTCTCATTGGCGAGATTCCTACACGGGATAATTGCAGTGAATGCTTTATATATCTATTTTTAAAACCCTGCCATTTCAGAATTAAATGTGCCCTTTCTGTTCATGTAGAGAGACAATTTTTCACTGTTTTTTATATTGTTGTAGGGATTGACACCACTATTTACTCTGCTGGTTAGTAAGTTTGTTAAATTCTTTTGGAGAGGTTTTAGCGAGCAGCTTTTTATTTTTTGCCTTTCGTTATAGGGTAAAAGAAAAAAGAAGAAGGGCAGATTGATAATTTTTTTGTGTGGGGCAAGCAAAAATGGCGATCTAACTATAGTAGGAAAACAAAAAGTAGAAGTGGTCATGGCAAGGAGTGTTGTTGCAACTTCAAAGGGGGTTGGTAAAAGCAAGGATTTTACTAGAATTTAAGTACTATGAAAAAATGAATGATCTGGATTGTTTTAAAAACATTGGGATGATGATTGGTGTTTTTGTTTTCTTTCGTTGGGGTGAGAGATACATTTTTTTACATGGTATAAGGATAATATAGTATATATATGGTGTATATTGTATTTTGTAGAAGCTATTTTTTAGCTTCTGAAAAAAAAGACGCCTTTGTAAAGTAAGCAAATGTTTGCAATAAAGTTGTGTTAAAAAATACAAGAATCTCTCTCTCTGCTCTGTCGTCGTCTGTCTCGTCTGTCGTCTGTTCTGTCTGTCTGTCTCTGTCTCTGTCTCTGTCTCTCTGCTCTCTCCTGTCCTGTCTGTCTGTCTGTCTTCCTGTCTGTCTGTCTCCTCTCTCTCTCTCTCTCTCTCTCTCTCTCTCTCTCCCTCTTGTCTTCTGTTGTCTCTCTCTTCCGCCCTCTCTCTCTGTCTCTCTCTTCTCCTCCCTCCCCTCCCTCCTCCCCCTTTCCCCCCTCTCTTGATGATTGGGGTTTTCAACATAAATGTTGTTTGCGTAGATGTTAATTCCCACGTGAGCGCGAAGAGATAGGCTTCACAAGAATACTGATACGCACAGAGTTTAACATCAAGGAGCTTCGCTGGAATAACCCACACTGCTTTTAGACCACGCACACAATGTTTCTCCTCTCTTTCTCTCTCTCTCTCTCTCTCCTCTCTCTCTATCATCTTCTCTCTCTTCTCTTCTCTCTCTCTCTCTCTCTCTCCTCCTCTCTCTCTCGTCTCTCTCTCTCTCTCTCTCTCTCTCTCTCTCCATTCAATTTCAATTTTCACAAGCTTATTGGCATGACTGTCAAATAACAATTATTGCCAAAGCATACAAAAATGTAAAATAACCGCATACAAAATAAAATAAATAAATAAACAGATAATATAATAATACAGATGATACTAATGAACAAACAGTGTAGATATCATTTAGCAAGTAAAACTCAACAGGAGCAAGCAGCAGCCTGCTCATATAGAGGAGCCTCATCGTTGAGGCAGCTCATCTCTCTTTTTGTGACAGGCACAAACATGTTTTGCTGCTTCTAAAGCAGTGGCTCTTTGTTCTCCTAACAAATGACAGAATTTGTCCTGGTCTGAGAGTTGGGTGAAGTTGGGTGTTGTTAGTGTGATGTTAGTGTATGTCTGTGTCCTGATATGTGTGTATGCGTCACAGTGCAGCAGGAAGTGCTGCTCTGTCTCCACCTCTCTATGTGGACAGAGCTGACAGAGGCGCTGGTCTCTGGGCAGCCATGTCTGTCGGTGTCGTCCTTTCTCTACAGCGAGCTGGTGGTCACTCAGCCTGTACTTGGTCAGGATCTGTCTTTGTTTTATGTCTCTAAGAGAGTGGAGGTATTCGGCCAATTTATATTCTCTGTTTAGAGTTAGATAACAATTTAGTCTGCTTTGAGTTTTTGTTTTCTTTTCCCAATATTCTAAATACAAATCTTTTGATTGATTAATGATCATTTTTGTTCTCTGGTGTTTTGAGGCTGAGCTGATGGGAGCCAGGTCACTGAGCTTCTCCATCAGTTGAGTGAGGGGGCTGTTTTCTGGGTTCAGCTCTTGGGTTTTTAATGGTTTAAAGGGAAGTGTGTCTTTTGGGCTACTAATTAGATGGTTCCAAAATGTCATTGCCCGTTTTTGGATATTTAGTATTAATGGGAAACGACCCAGCTCTGCTCTGCAGACGTTATTTGGGGTCTTTCTCTGAACTTTCAAAATTCTTCTGCAGAATTCCGTGTGCAGGGCCTCTGTTGGGTGTTTATGCCGTACCTCATACTGTAAACATCTGAGTGGACCCCAGACCTCACTTCCATACAGAGCTATGGGTAAAATTACATGATCAAATATTTTCGTCCAGATTCGAATTGGAATATTAATTTTGATTAGTTTTGTTAGTTTCTCTCACTCTCTCTCTCTCTCTCTCTCTCTCTCTCTCTCTCTCTCTCCTCTCTCTCTCCTCTCTCTCTCTCTCTTCTCTCTCCGTCTCTCTCTCTTCTCTCTCTCTCTCTCTCTCTCTGTACTAAAGAATCCTTTCTTAAGTAACATATGAAACAAAATACATGAAAATAACTAAAGCACGGCTTTTTAAGTTGTTGTACTATAAAGGACTAGAGATAGAGGATGATAGTGTCTCTCTCTTTCTTTCTCACAAATTATGTCCCCCCACACACACACAGGCACACACACACACCACACACACACACACACACACACACACCACACCACAACACACACACACACACACACACACCACACACACACCACACACCACAGACCCACAGATCTAAATTAGTCCTCAGGGTGTAGCGTCTGTAGACTCTACTATTCTGAAGTCGCAGGAGTGCAAAGGAGGAAATGCGAACGGCTGTGAGCACTCAAAAGAAGTTTCTCATTGCTATTCGTATATAAGCCTTAATTTCTAACGGTGAGTTGAAGCGTTTACATAAACAGAGCTTCTCCAACAGCTTAACATCTTTTATTATCTTCATTTCCTAATTACTTATGTGAGGCTTATTATACAAGCGGTAATGATGATAGTTTGATGATATTCTCTTACAAAACAAAATAAGCTCGTTGAATAGATCTGGTTCAGATTATCTGGTGATGTGAGACTTGTTTCCAGTTTCCCCGCGACAGAGCCATACAGCTGAACCCATACACATGCTTACCCTGGCTTGTAAATATTTTCATTATTAATTTTTCCAAATAAATTTGATAATGGTGAAATGAGAATAGTGCTTGGTCTGCAAGGTTGTCCATCACTTTAGCTTTCACAACAGCAAAGGTTGTGTGCTGTGTGTGTGTGTTGTGTGTGGTGTGTGTGTGTGTGTGTGGCCTGTGGGCCTTAAGTTGTTGTGTGTGTGTTGTGTGTGTGTCGTTGTGCTGCTGTATCTGTGTGCGGCGCGTGTGTCAACATTAACTTTTTTATGAAGCTGTCCCTGGATAAGTAACCTTCACTTGGTCCCAGGCCACAAAAAGTCAACTTTTCCGCGTCCATTTCACAGTAATCGCCCTGCCGCCGAAGTGATACCGATGGTTCTATGTTGTTTGCGAACACCGAGCCACATGCTAGAATTCAGAGGGAACGAAAACACCCCGTTGCAATCATTTCACACCATGTCAACCCGCAGATCACTAAAAAAAAACCCCCCAAGCCATATCCCCTCTCTCAACCACACTGCTCTGCCCAGGCAATTCCACAATGAGACGTGCGTTCTTTCCATCAGCTGTTTAGATGCGCATCTGTTATCGCATCGCGAATGATGATGAAACGCCGTGATTCGCATTAAAATCCCCTGATTCGCCAACAAAATGAACACCAACCCCGCTCGCTATGGCCGGGTTTTGTTTGGTCTCGAAGTGGGATGGAAAACAGCGGTATGGCGGAATCAAGTGTGACCGTCAGCGCAACTTTGACCCCGAACTGCTTCCGGGGTCCCTTCGCGGGGTCACTCAGAAGACCCCGCCTCGCTCCCAAAGCCCCTCTGACGCCTCCTTTCCCAACTCATAGGACGGCCGGCCGCGTGGTAGACGGTCTCTCGGCTGGGCCAGTGGTCCATTAATTTAAGGCAGCTTGCTGTCTTCTCCTCCTTGAGCAGCCCCCTCTAATGCGCCAGGACCAACGGCGCCGCAAATCGAGCACACTTGACGAGTGTAATTAATGGACTGAAGTTTTCCTCTCTCCATTTGTAAAACACAAACACCACGCGCAGGAAGACGACGGAAATGTTTTACACTGTGTTGCCATGCCAACCCGCGGGAAAATCATCTGCCGTCGACTCTAAAACAACTTCGCGCGAATTTGTAGTTTTCACCAAAGTCCGTTCTTTTGATGAAAACACATCATTTTGATTGGAATTTTCTTTTAATGCGCTTGCCTCAGAGAATGCGAATCACTTTGGATTGGAAAAAATGGCTA
>OLKM01007027.1:0-12820 GCA_900291075.1 Melanogrammus aeglefinus
ACACTCTGTAATACACTTGGGGCAATGCCACAGTGGCATTCAGCAAGCGTCACAGACAGCAAAAGACGTCGGTCTCCCCATTGCCCGCGCGTGACGCACGGGACCGGACACATCGAGTTTAAATGTGAAATTGTGTGATGCGTTGAGCCAGAGATCTACTGCGCTAATCCCTTGAGATTTATCGTCAGAAAGACAGGGAAGTGCACAGGAGCTTCGTTGCAAATTAGTGTGTCGTGTTTTTATTTATTTAATGTTTCCGACTGATTTGCTACTAGTACACTTGACATTGCCCCCAAAAGATTGCGACTGTTGAGAACTTGGAATGCACGTCAAAGATGTTGAGAGTTCGAACTTGGACTTGCGCAACCAAGAATATTTGAGATTGGTGAATTAAGATCCCTTAGCTCACGAGACTTGAGACTGTATGACTTGAACTGGAGCCTCAACCAGACTTGAGGATGTGACTTGGAACTGAGCATCAACCAGGCCTCTGAGGCTTGACCTTGGAAACTAGCCTCAACAAGACTATGAACTCGTGACTCTGAACTGAGCCTCAAGCAGGCTGAGACTTGACTTGAACCTATGGCCTCAAACGAGAACTATGAGACTGTGACTTGAGACTAGCCGCAAACAGACTTGCAAGACTGCTGACTTGAACGTGAGCTCTCACAGACATTGAGGAGCTTATTTGAAGTTAGCCTCTAACAGCACATTGAGACGTTTAGCATGACATCGGAGCCATAACCACCTATGTTTTATGACACTGGGCTTCATGGTACGATACACCAAGATGCGACCAGGAACCTCCAACTCTAAACCTGTTGTGATTTATGCCTAGGGCATCGGTTTGTTTTCTTCTTTTTGGGCTTGGTTTGGCTTTCGGCTTCCGTCGTCCTAGGTGTGTCAGGCTTCACACTCTTCGGGCATAGCAGGCCAGTACGGGTAAGGAACGGGGAGGGGGGGGGGGGGAAGCTGATGGGAACAGCGCAACATATTATGGCGCCTTCATTCGTTTAGCATTACTGCCACCCAGTCTCACTCACCTTTGTGTCCTCTTGGAATGGGATTGGCTTCTGATGCCATACGGATATGGTGCGAGCCAGGTCAGTTTATCGATTTCTACTCTTGATTCATGCTGGTTTGTATAAAACTGATAATCCATCTCTCAGCTGTGTTGATTGTTTTCTGCCGACAGGACGGCAGACCGCATGAGAGAGGCATGGGTCCAAGAGAGCGTAGAGGGGGGGGGCGGGGGGAGAGAGAGAGAGAGAGAGAGAGAGACGAGGAGAGAGAGAAGAGAGACGAGAGAGAGAGAGGAGAGGGAGAGAGAGAGAGAGAGAAGGAGCGAGAGAGAAGAGAAGAAAGAGAAAGAGAGAGAGTGGTGAAGATAGTGAGGGTAGAAAAGTTGTGTTAGAATGAGTAGTGAGCAGACTGAGAACGGCCTGTCACCCCCCTGAAGCCTGTTCGAACGCGACGGAAGCTCTGCAGGGCCGAGCTATACCTGACGGGCATCGAGAGCTGAAGAATGTTTAATAAACAGCCACTCCTTGTGTGAGCTGGTTTTGTCTGATTCCTTCATTCAAGTTGGAAATGATGCAAGTAAATGGCAAGATGAGGCGGAAATTTCAAATATATGACCGGGCCACTATGTAAAAGTAGGCCAGGCGGTGGTGTGTGTGTGTGACTGTGTGTGTGCTGTGTGGTGTGTGTGTGTGTGTTGTGTGTGTGTGTGCTGTTGTGTGTTTGGGTGTGTGTGGTGTTGTGATCGTGTGTGTGTGTGCGTGTCGTGCTCTGGCTGTCGCATAAAATAGAGTCAAACTAACTCAGAAGATGCTTCAGCGCGCTGCTTCATGTCCGTCCGATTGACAACGAACGAGTTCTGGTTGCCGCAGGAGATGTCTAATAGTATTGAATCCTCTGGACCACCATGGGGATAAAATAACATTGGGAGGGCAAGTAGACAGAAAATTTGAAAAAACCCTGCCAATCTAGAATCAGAATAGATGCGTAAGTGAGGACTAACAGGCAATATGTAGCACTGAACTGTCTGTTCGAAAGGCGCTCCAGAATACACGGGTACACTGTCCCTGTTTCATACATAAAATACATAAAAGTGTGAGACTAGAAACACTACACACATAAGATTATTTGCTATTGCGCCTGCTCATTATATTGTAAACTAAATGGTATTCGCTATCAAAGAGTACATCAGAAAAGGGCCTCAAAGAGTGTCTGTTGCGGAATGATGTTTGGCATGTGATAATTGCATGGAGGTAGCAGTTCTCAGGTTTTTGCTGCCCGGCTCTAAAATAAGTTAAATACTCGTGGGTCGAATAGTCAACAAAAAGTTATGTCAAACAGAGATGATGTTATAGCCAAACAGACAGACACACAGAGCTTGGAGGCGCAATTATTCTTCTGGCCTATGGAATGGGTTTCCAATCAGTGGCGCGATGGTAAGGGCGACGCTGGCAGGAGATCGATCTGCCGTCCCCGTCGAAGCAGAAAGACGTGTATCCGTCACACTTCGATGCTCTTAGCTGTGGTTGATTATCTTTACTGAAGGTCGCACACGCTGGCCGCCGCAGAAACACAGGTCTCCAAGCCTCGCGGTCATTGTGAGACACAAGGAATGCCGTCTTATGCTGTTAAAAAAAAAACAAAAAAAACTATCAATTTCCAACTATAGTCTCATGCTTCGCTTCAATACGGCCCGAGATTCAGCTTGCAGTCTCCTACCGAGCACATGAGGCCTATAATGAGCGAGAAGCGGGCTCCGAAACGATGCAGATATGTTTGTGTTTTTACGTCCTAGCCATGCTTACATCAGCATGACCTATGCTTATCACGCAGCCAGTACCATCTCAGGTGTGTTGTTTTTTACCTGAGGCACAAACATCGGTTGTTCTCCTCAATGAAATTTCATGGAATGTGAAAATGGACGTCTGGTGTTATAAGTAAGCCCTGAGGATGCCAATGACAACAGAGCCTATTACCTGGCGATGAGCTCAATGTTTGGGGGAGTCCCCCTCCTCCCTACCCCTACCCGCGATGGATCCAGTTTATCCAAATAACCTCTTGACACATTAGCCCCTGTCCCCGCCGTACCTCCAAGCATGGCAGTTGCATTTTGATTCATTAGGCGAGAGACGTAGAAAGACAGAGAAAAAGGGGTGATAGTGGTGATGTTTGACAGTGGTGACACACATGTGATCATGATATGGCGTTAGGTAACATATGGAAATCATCGGGTGGTAACGACTCGGCGGTGCGATCATCGGTTGAGATAGCCGAGAGGTGGGCGAGCACAGCCATTTGACAGAGGGGCGACGAGAGAGAGGAGAGAGAGAGAGAGAGAGGTAGAGAGAGAGAGACAGAAGAGAGAGCGAGAGAGAGAGGAGAGAGAGGAGAGAGAGAGAGAGAGAGAGAGAGAAGAGAGCAGCGTCTGGAGGAAGTACCAATTTGAAAAGTATGAGAGTGTAATTGCAATATGATATGATAAGAGGTCTTCAGTCCACTCTCTCCCCCTACCACTCCTCTCTCTCTCTACTCTCTCTCTCTATCCCTCCGTCTTACTCGCTACAGATAGATTCTCTCTCTCTCTCTACTCACGTCTAGTGTGCTCTAGCTCTCAAGCATGCTCCATCAGCTCTCTCATCTCTCTTATCATACACAGCATCTCTCACGTCTCGATACACTCTCTCTCCATTCGTACTTCTCATACGACGCTCTTCTCCCTCTCTCTCTCCTCCTCCTTCTCTCTCTCGCTCCGTCCTCTCTCTCTCTCTCCCTCTCTCCTCTGTCCCCCTCTCCTTTCTCTCTCACTTCCCTTCTCTCGCATAGTCTCTCTTCTCCTCCTCGCTCTCCCTGCCTCCCTCCTCCCTCTGAAGTCCCTCGTCGGCACCTCTCCGTGCCTCCTCCTGTAAGGTACGAGTCCTCCCAGACAGCCAGAACAAGCTTCAGTATTCACTCGCCAATCACTCTAGGAGGAGAATAATGTTAGCCTGTGAGAACACATGACTGCTAATGAAACTACAGCCCAGTCCCGGGTGGGGATCACAGCAGAACGACTTTCACCTTTTCCACTGCCTTTGGTAAAAGGTCTCTGCGGACCCCTTTATAATCCCCCTGCCTTGCCCATGGAGGTGCTCATTCCTCACTGTAATGCCGGCTACTGAAAAGGTGATCTGGACGTTTAATCTTCTGTGGGATTTCCTCCCGTCTCTTCTCCTCTCTGCGCTCGCTGCACGTCTGTCAGATTGTCCTGCCCTGAAACATGTGCTTGACCTTTTTTATTAGTCCGCCTGGGTGTTGTCAATTGGAAGAGGGTAGCTGTGTGTGTGTGTGTGTGTGTGTGTGTGTGTGTGTGTGTGTGTGTGTGTGTGTGTGTGTGTGTGTGTGTGTGTGTGTGTGTGTGTGTGTGTGTGTGTGTGTGTGTGTGTGTGTGTGTGTGTGTGCGGTTGTGTGCGTGTGTGTGTGTGTGTGTGTGTATGCGAGATATGTGTGCATGTGAGGGTCTGTGTGCAATGGTGCCTAGGAGTGCACGTGTGTGTTTGTTAATGTGTGTTTGCGTGGGTGTGCGTAGGTGTGCACGCGTGTGTTTGTGTGTGTGTCTGCGCACGTGTGTTTGTTTGCATGTGTGTGTGTATCAGGAAGCCATGCTGGTGTCGGGGTGGGATTTCATGCCTATTCTAAGGTGAAATAATGATATATTCCGGGGCATAGGTACAATAGCTTGAATAGATAATATGAGTATATGTTTAATACAGGGCAGAAGGTTACCCCCTTCTCCATGGGATCAAGCTGTGGTTCCGTACAATCGGGCTAATTTGCAGGCCATGTCTTCTTGCAGCTGGCCTGGTGCCTTGCATGACTGATACAGATGTTGTGTGTGTGTGTGTGTGTGCGTGCGTGCGTGCGTGCGTGCGTGCGTGCGTGCGTGCGTGCGTGCGTGCGTGCGTGCGTGCGTGCGTGCGGGGGTGTGGGTGTGTGCATGTCGCAAGAGGCTAGTTGCTAAAGACTTTTGTATAACGACATTTTTTTCAAGCATTTTTTTTCTATATACATTACATTTATCTTCTCTTTATGAGCAAAATGTACTTCATTATTATGCACTAGAACTAAGAGAAGGACAAGGTTCTTGGTAAAGCGGCGGTTAACAGTACAACAGAAGTCCGGTAAAACAAGGGTAGTACCAGAGAGTAAAATGGACAACAACTACATGGAAAAATAAAACACGGCTATAAAAAGAGTTGCCAAGTCTCACACATTTCACGCTACGTCAACGCTCTGACCATTACTATCACGCTCTCCTGCTGCCGCGAGAGTTCTCACGTCAGCTTTAATGAAGGTTTAAAACAGGACACGAAGTTGAGCATGAGGGACACACAAGGTGTTGTCAACAGGAACCCACAAGGTAACACACAATTACAGTGTCCTTGTTACAGTGTAAATTCAAAGCATAAAATACACACCCTAACACTTTAATTGACATTCTCACGGTGTAAATTACACAGTAATAAAAAAAACAATCTGTGAAGGATGTACTTAATGCGGTATTACCTTTTCTTACCCTCCCACATTCAACGCATTGTGTTACTGCTGCTGGCTCTGCAGAATGATATTTAATATATGATAGAGACGCCTCCTCTGATGCTCCTTTCTCTGGAAGTTCAACCCTATTTCGTACTGCTCCTCGCTGCAGCCCAGCGCACACTGAGCACACATTGTGGTTAATAACAGAAAAACAGAATTATCTTGTGTGAACAGAGTAAAAGCACGTGGACTGCCAATGCAGCAGGGCTGTGTGTTTGATGCACTCTCTGCGTAGAGGAGGTCTCTATCGGACGATGAGTTTGAAAAAACTATTTTTCGTTTAATGTCCCAACCCCCGGGGGCTTTGTGTTTAAAACATCGTCCAAGAGGGTGGGAGACCGGTGGGCCTCACTCAGTGTGAGGGACATTAGCTCACAGAGCTTGAAAGTCAAAGTAAAGGACTGAATGAGAAGAGAATAGACAGTAGACTTGCAGTGACTCACTGGGAGTGAGGGGTGACTTTGTCCCTGACAGGGTGGGTGGGTGTCTGCCTGGTTTATAAGGAGAAGAACACCAGGAATTTGCGAAGACCGCCGGCGTGTTTTTGTTCGTCTTTAGGGTGCTACGGATCCGTCCTCCCTACCAAAACCTAAGAGGCTGACCTGGATTTGTCTGAGGTTATTATTTTGAATGATGGAGGCAACATGTACACCACCAACAACCCCCCCCCCCCCACCTCCCCCTGGACCCACCAGAATTAGTATGCACCCTTCAACGAGACAAACCCAAAAACAAAGAACGATGTTGTAAAGTACAAAGCCACCACACAGAAGATAATTACGAGACGGAGTAAAGGAAAGATGGAGTGTACTGACCAGCTGTCTATCATCCATTCCCAGTCCGTCACATCTGTTTTCCTGTATAATCTGAAAAAACGGAAACAACATTGAAACTGCTTTGCATTTGAACCACGGCGAAACAAAAAAAAAAGTCTGTGTTGTTTTTTCTTGTGGCAGAAAATCTTCGGCAGCAGGCTCACTTTGGTACATCGCTATCTCCTCACGCCATTCTTGTCAGTCATCTCTATGGCTCCCTCGCCTCTCGTTTCTCCACGTCACTTTTTTGTCCTCTGAAGCTCCGCTGAGGGACAGTCCAATGCACAGTTTGGAAGTTCGGATGCTAAAGTTAATCTCGTCGGAATGTCATTAATTCTGTATTCTATAGCTGGTCGGTTAAAATTAAGTAAAGACCCATTTAGAGTTATTCGGTCTTTGGACTTCAATCAATATCATGCGCTCCCATATAATATTTTTTTTTCATTGATGTCCCAACGAAGGACTCTCATTTACCTATATTTATTGCCTCACTGAAAAATTTAACAGCCTCCTATCTAACTCTGTTGATGTTTTGATACAGTGCGCTCATACCATTGGTGACAACCCATTTCTGGACCGCCGAGATCCTTGTCATGATTAATTGACTCGAAACGAATCAATAAAGCCTACAGCCACTAAAAAAGCTGGCGTAAAGAGACAGAGATTGTGTCAGTGAGTCTGTGACCTTCAAATCCCCTGATAACTCATAAGGACAGGAATCAATGCTATGGATGAGATGTGCGTCCAAAAAATGTAAATAGACCCTTGTAGCTAGTCTGCATATCTGACTTCGAATGCGTTCTGATGTCTTTTGCTTATTTCCTCTTTTAGAAATTGGCACAGTCTTTAATTATATCAAATGCTAGCGATGAGTGATGCCTAAGGATTATAATGGTCTTAAGTTATCTGAAGCATATTAGCTGAAGACGTTCTGTGAAGCAGACACAGGTACCACTTACATGCACATTAATAAATAGGATTGTGCGTGGCAAAGACAAATGATGGAGCAGTCTTAATGGAAAAGACGGAGAAACGACATGGGTGCACTTATTGATCTAAGTGGCCCGGGGTTGTTTCAGCCAATCAGGTTGATTCACTCTTCTTCTTTTTTTTAAACCATGTTAGTACTTGACTTTAAAAGCGTATGTATCAGGCTCCGTGGTCGACAGTGTTTGTTATGTTGTGTGCCTGGTGCTGGGTGCCAATGAGAACCATTAGCCAGAGAGACCCTGCAGTCCACGTTAATGTGTTTCAGGCACCGTATGTGTCAGCAGTATAATCTTGTATAAAGTATTGAAATTAGTTTCAGAGCAGGAAGAAAACAACATGACTTTGTCGTTTATTACAAGAGAGCTTGCTTGCTGAATGTGATATTGAAGCGGAGTCATAGCCTCAATCAACAGTTTTCATCCTCATCTGTAACCACGATGGAGAAGCCAGGGGAATACCTGGGCTGATGATTGCATCTTGTTGCCATGATATACTGTATATATATCTTTACATTGCATCAGTAGAAACAAACACAGAACACATTTATTTCCTCTTGTGTGGCACTATCTCCCTGCTACAGAACGCCAATAAGTTACCCCAAACAAAAACACGCGTGTTTGAAACATGTCCCCCTAACCCTCCCTCCCATGGCTTGTGCTTTCTCCAAAATCTCCCCTTCATTTTCCCTACTGTTTGCCTGTAAGATTAAATCAAGGGCATACCGTTTTCTCCCCCACCACCGTTGGCTCGCAGCGAGGCAGGCGCGGCGAGACACACACCAGTCAGTCAGGCGCGTGATGACGCAGTCGCCACAGCGCTGAACTCTCAAGGTGCACTCCAGACAGTCTCTGTCACACCATGTGTGAAACTGGGTTTCCTTACGCTGCTCTTCAAGACAAGGTTACGCATATTGAGGACAAATGGTAACTGAAGGCAAACTACTTTTATTTGTTTTGGATATTTTCTCTTGTTGTTTTTCAGCTCAGTGGTTTGCTGTATATCGTTTTCTCGAGGCGTGTGTATCAGTGCGTTCTTCCTTTCTGTGCCACTATAATAATTGTTAGAGGAAAGGAGCTTTGGTCACAGAGGCAATTAAACCCATAGCATATTTCTCTTTTGTTTGTAAAGGAGATCCTTATCTTGATTAAAAATAAATGCATTTGTTGAAATTAGGTAAGAAATCAACAAGAGTTGCAAAATATAGACGCAGACAAGGACTAATTTAGTTAAACTATTTACTGTAAGCATTTCAAATACAAACTCAGCTTCTCATTTTGGGTTCACATCAGATTCAGTGGCTTCCGTCTCAGGTGTATGACTCAAATAAACTATTCCATCAGTTTAAACAAGCAATCTCAAATTCTATTAGCATTAGGTCAATTATTGAAAAAGAAGGCAGTAATGCAGACATGAACATTAGCTCGAATATGAGCTTCCAGCTCCATCCACAACAACTTAATCCCTGCGGAATTCACTGTGTTTGCAGTAAGTTCATTATTCGAGTTGTCATATTTGATCGGGCAGCATCATAGATTTTCACAGAAACACACAGTAGTTATTTATTTCATGCTGGTTATTTCCTGTTTATTACACAACCATATTTCCCCACCTGAAGGAAATCACCAACATTGCTATTTTTATTACTAATTGTCGTCTGCCTTGGCACCATGACCGTGTGTTTATGTCATGAGAATATAGAAAATGGTGCTTTAAGAAAAGTTAACAGCGCATATAAAATATCCTAACAAACGGCTTCCCAGAAACTTTTTAAAAAGTCTAGAAATCCCGTGCCAAACAAACAACTCTTTGAATTAAATATTAGCCACCAATCATACTCTGGCAGCCCTTCATTACATTACAAGTCTAGTGGGAAAGGCCAAGGCTTCGCATTTTTTTCAGGTACGGCTTTTAATGCAATACGTGCATTTCATGAGCGGGGGGGCGACAATGACCAGAGGTGTTTTAACGTTCCACTCGTATTTTATGATTACTTAAATGGCCCCGGAGGGGATTTGGTTTTCGTCTGTTGTCACGTCGATTCCCCCAGAGAGACGGCCATAGCACATGGGGACGGAGGCGTTTTTTAATGAAAGAAGGTTCTTTAAATGGCGAGGTAGGAGACAGGGCGGGACAGTTGGGGGAGGGAGGGGGGTAGGCTGATAAGTGTGTTGAGGATCAATGTGGCAGCGTTGATTCGGTGACAGACTTAATTACCCACCTGTCGCGGAACGCTATAGGAATGCAGCTGGCGGTAAAACGCCACGCACGCCCTCTCTGACACAGAGATGGGGTGCACGCCAGAAGCAGAGCCCTGAGTGTGGTGTGACACGCACTATGTTTGGCTATCCTGAGCCGGGCCCTATAGGAATACTGTGCGTTATTGTGGTTTCGTATTTGAGGTAGCGAGATAAACAAGTCAAATCAAATATCCACACGTAAGCATCGTTAGTGGGCTGCATTTAAAACCTGCTGTACTTTGAATTGAGGTACTGAATCTCTCAGCCCATATATAGAAGAACCAATTAAAATAAGACTTTTCTTTTTACTTGGTCAGCAAGCCCTATGACATTTCAAAAATCATATTTGCCCTCTCTTAATTTTATTAAAACAACAGTAGCTCTATTGAACGGCAGCAGAAAAAGAGCAATCTCTTGAAGCGGCCAGATGTTATTTGTAATAATTAGGCCTACCATTAAGAAATAAAAGCGCAATTGACAACGAATAGGAAATTACGGAAAATACGTTGAAAGAGGAGCTGAAAGGGTAAAAAGATGTCCCAGACTCCAGGCTTCTTTATTAGGATGTTCACTTCGAGCTAATCAAAGGCCAGAAAATAACTAAATTGTTTGTTTTTCTCTAGCGCTACAGCCCCGGGCTGTTGATATGCTGCAGTGGAGCGTCTAGTGGCCACCAGCTCTACACCACAACAACGTCCACTTCAACTTCTATGTTTCAACCACTTAACCGCCCTGGTTGTTAATTGTGTTTCTGTGTGGAAGAAATCTCTAAATAAAGAGAACAGGCTTTATTTTGCTTTGAGAAATACAGGAGCAATTCCAGACATGTCTCTTCTCCGAAGTAACGCTACAGAGGGGTATTTATCCAGTTGGTTAGGAAAACGTTTACGACACAGGTGGCCGTCATGCACTATGTGTCCACTGTGTGTTGTGTTGTTGCCTGGCCGTAGACAACAACACAGTAAGGATATAATTAGCTAGCTTCGAGTTAGCCTTATGGTTATCTGCTGGGAATACACATGTACAGTTCACCTTTTGCCCTGTTTAACTTTGAGTAGCGTTTTGCTCACAAGCACTTTTGTAGGCTACTTTTAAAAATGATTGACTATAGCATGAATATTAAAGCACATGATGTAGATGTTTCCATTAGAATTTATAGTTATTGAGTGTGAAATTAGTTATTCAGTGTCTATTGGCTAATCCATTAGCTAGCCCGGAGACAACACCTCCTCACTTAGCACCTGGATGCCAAGTGAAAAATGACCATTTTTATAAAAAATATGGTAATTGCAGTTCTTAAATTATTCGTGATTTTTATAAAAAATCCAAACCTCAGGGACATCAATGTCTCTGGCAAAGCATACGTCAATACATGCTAGATCTGATTGGCTCAGACATCCCTTGATCGAGAACAGTGGACCTACAAACTATGATACAAAAGTATGTACAGACAATAATTGGATCAAACATTATCATAAAATTCAGCTCTCTCGTTTGAAAAGGGAAGGTGATTTTACAGTTTCAGGCAATTTTGCTTTCGTAGAATCTCTGTTGGTATAGTTATAGGGTTCCTATCTACATCCAACCACATTGGCACTTCCCTCCCTGTTCCAAACAGTCTCAACATCAAACTGTTCTTTTGCTACATGGCTGATGAGTCGAGGTCACAGGGAGGACCTTTTTCAAATATTTAAAAAAAGTGTTGCTTTTAAGATGTGTGGGGAACAAAAAGGGCATAATTATGTACAAACTGCTAAATATAACGACACAAACACATTAGGGGTCCGCCCCGTAGATGAGTGGAGTGGCCAGAAAAAAAGCCCTCTTTTTGGACACAATAGAGAGACCCTGTGTGGGGTGGTTTCAATGTTTCCTGGTCCCTGCTCCGTCATGGTGCGGCGTCATGTTCTCACCGCCGCTCACATGTGGACGACCAGCTTCTTGCACCTTTTGAAACCATCAAAGCAGTAGCTGCCTGGCTTAATTGGAGACCCTATGAAAGGTTGTGAAGGCTGTGTAGAGTGGGTCCACACTGTGTGATAAATAAGTGGAGGACTGGTACTCTGTTTAAGGGCCCTTGGCGGATAAAGATAGTTTTGTTATAAATGCTTGAAAAGGCAATTTTACAGCCCTGACGACCAAGCAGGTCTTAAGATGTAACCAGTTCTGCAAGACCTATTATATCCGTATCTATATGCTTCAAATAGTTCAGTTCTTAATTCACCCATCACAATCAGAATGAATCATTCATAACAAATTTAGTTGAGTATTAGCATTGGAATGAATAACATTTAAGGTACATGAATACCTTTTATTTGTAATCGTTCCCTGCTATTCCTTCGCCTTCAACTCCAGCGAGTTCTACCAGCATCCCAATGCGGAGGTGACAAACATTGCCAGTAGCACCCGGGTGGCCAGCTACGAGGCGGTACCAAAAGTGAGCAACTCTTCGTTGACTCACTTGTTAAAACAGGCCCGTTTCCACAGTATCTTAATTAAACCTATTTACAGCCTGGTCCAAAAAAAAACATTCTATTCAGAAATGTTAAGTTCATATCTCGCATGATTAACACAATTTTATTTTTTTAGCAGGCTAGTTTTAATTTTATGGAGGTTAAAATGTAATGAGTTAATTAGGGGAGGCGGCCTCTTGAGTGACAGCTAGCCGCGTGACCCTCACCTCGCCTCGGAGGCTAGTTTTCAGGATAAGCAATGCTATCTCTGTCATCTCGTCGACCTCGACTGCGTTCATTCTTATGTGTTCATTTCGGACTCCAAGATGCCTTGCTCTCCGCGTCAAACTGTACCAACCGATCGTTTAAAAAACCAAATGAGCTACGAGCTAATTCTGTTGTACGTCAGCCTTTGGCGTATCTTCCCCTCGCCCCCCCCCCACCCTGGACACACCAACGTCACATCAATGCCTTCTTTGTTTTAGAGGGAATGAGGCGGGAGCAAAATATGACAAAGAATGGCGACGCTATCATAAGCCAAGAGAATTGGATGCAGTTGGAATAGCTGAGGTCTGCCATTTATATACATACTATGCATCCGCCTCTCCCTCCCACATTGGCTGCTGAGCTCACCGCACACGCGACGCTATAAGGATCATCATTTCCAGCAATAACGAGCTCAATTAAACAAAACAAGAGCAGATGAGGGTTATCCCTGCCCAGAGTCAAT
>OLKM01007028.1:0-12819 GCA_900291075.1 Melanogrammus aeglefinus
TATTTCTTTTTTCATTCACGTAGGGCTGTTGTAACAGCTGTGCTGCAGTCCAGACCGCGGGTCATCCTGAAGTTTGGAACGGAGTGGGAGGTCATGCTGGATATGGACAACCATACATTTGCCCGCCATTTCCGGATCAGAAGATCCAGGTTTGAGCAGCTCCTTCGACTGCTTCAGGAGGGCGGCCTGCACAGCAAACACAGCCATGGACTTCCCACCTTGCCTGTTCCCCAAAAAGCCCTCATGTTTCTCTGGTATATGTCCAACCAGAACAGCTACAGAGAGATTTCCGATAAATTTAACGTTTCCCAGTCAGCGGCGCACACAGCCATCCTTCAGGTGCTGACTATCATGTCAGGGATCGGCCCACACTTTGTTTCTTGGCCAAGAGGATGTCTTCTGCTGCCTTCCAGCGTACCTCTGGACTCGATGGAGTCATTGGGGCAATAGATGGTTGCCACATCAGGATCCAGAGGCCACCCATCAGAGGAGGGGATTACATAAACAGAAAAAGTTATTAATCTGTCCTCCTCCAGGGTATTGTCAACGATGAAGGCCGTTTCAACGACATCTTTGTTGGACCACCAGGCAGGGTGCACGATGCCAGGATGCTGCGGGGCTCCACTTTTTACGCAAACTGGCAGGAGAAGATGGAGGACTATCGTCTGCTCGGTGACAGTGCCTACATTGGTCAGGCCTTCCCCTTCATCATTACCCCAAAGCGCGACAACGGGGCCCTCACCGATGCTGACCACCAGCAGAATTTCTACATCAGTAGGGGGAGGGTGATCGTTGAACAGGCTTTTGGCAGGATGAAGTGCAAGTGGCGCTGCTTAAGAGACCTGCAGAACACCAGGATGGACATAGTGGTGATGATAATCATGGCTGCATGCTTCTTGCACAACTTTGCCCTTGAAACTGTGGATGGCTGTGATGAACACCCCACGGGCTGTCCAAGACACGAGGATGGGAACGATTAGTTTTGACCATTGTCATCTAATAAATGATAAGGCTTGGTTGATATTCAAAATAGATTTTATTAAACAATTGCTATTGCACAGAAGTGTGCCTTGTTTCCTCTTCTATCCTCCGGGCCAAGGACAAACTGTTACGCCACGTCCCGCTACGCGGTCCAACACCCACCTCTAGTGGCCGTGGGTCGTAACTGGTCCTCCTTCCAGCAACCCACCTGTCTCCTATCCCCAATCACCATTTCCCTACTTAAGCCAGCAGTCTCTGTTCAGCCGACGCCAGTTCGTCGTTGATAACTTTATAGTCTCTCGCGGTCCTACCAGCATTCTTGACACCCACTGATCCTGCCTGCCCTCCGACCCTTGCCTGTCTGACTCTCCTGCCGGTTCCTGATCCTCGCCTGTCTGACTACCCCGCCTGCTCTCCGACCCCTGCCTGTCTGACTCTCCTGCCGGTTCCTGATCCTCGCCTGTCTGACTACCCCGCCTGCTCTCCGACCCCTGCCTGTTCCTGATCCTCGCCTGCCTGACTACTCGTCCCTCGCCCCGCCTGCACGCTTGCCCTCCCGGTTCCGGACTCCGCTCGCCTGACCCCCCGAACGATTGCCCCAATAAATTCCGTTACCCTTTGACCCTGTCTCCGCTCCCTCTGTGTTCAGCGTTTGGGTCCCAGTTGCTTGTACCGTAACAGTACGAACTGGCCAACATGGACCCAGCGGACACAGAGGGGCTTAGGGCCATGATCTCCCGCCAAGGGACTCTCTTGGGCCAACACGATCAGGCCCTGCAGGAGATCACCACCGCCCTCCGTGAGCTGACCTTAGCTGTCCGTTCTCAGCTCCCCGTCGCTCCAGAACCACCAGGCCCCGCCCCGGGCTCGTCGGCCTCTCCCCGGGAACCGGCCATCCCAGCCCCCCAACGTTACGGAGGGGACCTAGGATCCTGCCGGTCATTTCTCACACAGTGTTCCCTTGTATTCGAGATGCAGCCCCAGACCTACCCCACCGAAAGATCTAGGATTGCTTACCTGATCGGTTTGCTGAGTGGCGAGGCTCTCGCGTGGGCTGCGGCGGTGTGGGAACGCGGGTCTGAGGTCTGTTTTGACTACGGCGCCTTCACTGAAGACATGCGGAAGGTCTTCGATCATCTTGTCCGGGGCAAGGAGGCCTCCCAACGTCTCCTACAGCTTCGCCAGGGATCACGCAGCGTAGCCTCCTTTGCAGTTGAGTTCCGGACCCTCGCGGCTGAGAGCGGCTGGAACGAGGAAGCGCTGCAGGGGGCTTTCCAAAACGCACTCTGTAGCGAGCTGAAGGACCGTTTAACCTCCTGGGAGGAACCGAGGGACTTGGACCATCTCATTTCCCTCGCTATACATATGGACAATCGTTTGCGCGAGAGACGCAGAGAGCGAAGCACCCACACATTCGCCACGCCCCCTTCCGAGTCACCGGCCGTGACTCAGTCATCCCACCCGGTCGCCGTTACTCCTCCCTATGTGCGGTTCTCTTCCCCCGAGCCGATGCAGATTGGACGCACACACCTTACTCCCGAGGAGAGGGAACGTCGCCTCCGATCGGGGGCTTGTTTGTATTGCGGTACTTCGGGTCATCTCCGATCCGGATGTCCCGCCCTCTCGGGAAAAGAACGGGCTCGTCAGTAATCCGAGGGATACTGGCGAGCCGCTCTTGTAGTCCCTCAGTCTCCCGTCCCCTCCTTGAAGCCGTCCTCTCGTGGCAAGATCAGTCCCTTCCGCTTTCCATTCTCTTGGACTCCGGTGCGGATGACAGTTTCATCGACCAGGAATTGGTTAGGCGACTGAGGATTAACACCATCCCTCTCGATCTCCCAATCGAGACCCAGGCCCTAGACGGGAGGACCCTCACGCGGGTGGAGCATCGCACGGTTCCGCTCAACCTGCTAGTCTCCGGTAATCACCAGGAAACCATATCCCTCCTGGTGATTTCTAGCCCCTTCTCCCAGGTTGTCCTCGGCTACCCCTGGTTGCGCATTCACAACCCTCAGGTCGATTGGGGAACTGGGCGCATCTTGTCATGGAGTACCCATTGCCTGTCCCAGTGTTTGCGGTCCGCTCAGGGTCCTCGGACGACTGGGCTCGAGTCCGCTCCCGAACCTCCTAACCTGTCCTCCGTCCCGAAAGAGTATCATGACCTCGGAGCGGTCTTCAGTAAGTCCCATGCCTTGACCTTGCCCCCCCACCGCCCTTATGACTGCGCCATCGACCTCCTCCCCGGAGCCCCCCTTCCTAGCAGCCGTCTGTTCAACCTTTCTCGCCCAGAACGCGAATCAATGGAGGAGTACATAGGAGAATCCCTCGCCGCTGGAATTATCCGCCCTTCGTCATCACCTGTTGGAGCAGGGTTCTTCTTCGTCAGCAAGAAGGATAAATCGCTTCGCCCTGCATCGACTACCGTGGGTCTGAACGAACATCACCAATAAAGAATAAATACCCGTTACCTCTCATCAGTTCCGCCTTCGTTCCCCCTTCATGGAGCCTCCGTCTTCTCCAAATTAGATCTGCGCAACTGCATATCACCTGGTCCGCATTCGGAAGGGTGACGAATGGAAGACGGCCTTTAATACCCCTTTGGCCACTACGACGATTGTATCTGGTAATGCCTTCGGCCTCACTAATGCCCCCGCAGTCTTTCAGTCTTTGGTCAATGATGTCCTCCGGGACATGTTGAACCACACCGTTTTCGTCTACATCGACGATATACTCATCTTCTCCAAATCCATGGAGGAGCACCGGGTCCATGTCCGACAGGTCCTGCAGAGGTTGTTGGAGAACAGGCTGTACGTCAAGGCGGAGAAGTGCGAGTTTCACGTTCCTTCCATTTCCTTCTTGGGGTACATAATCAGTCAGGGCCAGGTTGAGATGGATCCCTCTAAGGTCTCTGCGGTGGCTGAGTGGCCCCCCCCCCAACCCGCAAGAGATTGCAACAGTTCCTTGGCTTTGCCAACTTCTACCGTCGGTTTATACGTGGTTACAGCCAGATCGCGGCACCCCTCACGGCCTTGACGTCCACCAAGAGCTCCTTTGCTTGGACGCCAGAGGCGGAGACCGCCTTTCAGGGCCTCAAAACAGCGGTTCGTATCCGCCCCCATCCTCACCCAACCGGATACCTTCACTCCAGTTCGTGGTGGAGGTCGATGCCTCGGACACCGGAGTGGGCGCGGTTCGTGTCCAACGTTCAACCCGCCGACCACAAGCTCCATCCCTGCGCCTTCTTCTCTCGAAGGTTGTCCCAGCCGGAGCGCCAATTATGACGTTGGCAACCGAGAGCTCTTAGCGGTCAAGCTTGCGCTTTGAGGAGTGGCGGGCATTGGTTGGAGGGCGCTGAGCTCCCATTTATAGTTTGGACCGATCATCGCAATCTCGCTTACATCCAGTCCGCTAAGAGGCTAAATTCCCGCCAGGCCAGGTGGGCCTTATACTTTTGGTCGGTTCAATTTTTCCCTTACCCTACCGTCCCCGGCTCCCAGAACGTCAAGGCAGATGCTCTGTCCCGCCTGTACTCTCCCTGTGGACCCCGCACTGACCCCGAGACCATCTCGCCACCCACTTGCCTCCGTTGCCACTCTCACCTGGGAGGTGGAGTCCGCGGTGCGTCTGGCACAGAGGCAACAGCCAGATCCCGGTCTCGACCCCCCTAACCGTATGTTCGTTCCTGACGCGGTTAGGTCCAAGGTTCTGACCTGGGCGCACTCCTCCCGGCTTACCTGCCACCCAGGTATCACCCGCACCTTGGACTTCATCCGTCGGCGTTTTTGGTGGTCCACCATGGACAAGGATGTCCGCTCGTTTATTTCGGCGTGTGCAACTTGCGCCCGGAACAAGACCTCGACCCGCCCCCATTCCGGGTTGCTACAGCCCCTACCATCCCTAGCCGCCCTGGTCACACATCGCCCCTCGACTTCGTCACACGTCTACCCATGTCAGAGGGTAATTCCACCACACATCCTTACCATTATAGACCGTTTCTCAAAAGGCCGCTCACTTCGTCGCTCTTCCCAAGCTTCCTCCTCTCAAGGGAGACCGCCGGACTCTTAATTCCGACACGTGTTCTGCCTGCATGGCATCCCCGCGGACATCGTGTCAGACAGAGGCCCCCAGTTCACCTCACAGGTGTGGCGGGCTTTCTGCAAGGCTCTTGGCGCCACCTCCAGCCTCTCCCTCTGGGGTTTCACCCCAGTCTAATGGTCAGTCAGAGAACGAGCCAACCAGGAGATGGAGGCGCACTCCTCGCTGCATCACCCACGCCAGCCCCACCACCTGGAGCTCACAGCTGCCCTGGGTCGAATACGCCCATAACACACTGCTAAACGCTTCCACGGGTCTATCGCCATTCATGGCCTCCCTGGGCTACCAACCCCCCCTGTTCCCTGATCTGGAGGAGGAGATCGCTGTCCCTTCCGTCCAAACCCATCTGCGCAGGTGCCGGCGCATATGGAAACGGACACGCACTGCACTACTCCATGCATCCTCTCGTTCCCAACTCCAGCCCAATAAGCGGCGTCGACCTGCGCCCGAGTACGCCCCCGGGCAAGGGGTTTGGTTGCGGGCTAAGGACCTTCCCTTGAAGGGGATCCCTCCCAAACTCTCCCCACGCTTCATCGGTCCCTTCACCATCTCCAAGGTGGTCAATCCCTCTGCGGTTCGCCTGAACCTCCCTCCTGCACTCCGTCGCATCCACCCCACCTTCCATGTCTCCCAGATCAAGCCAGTCTCTACCAGTCCGTTGTCCCCCCCCACCCCACCTCCACCTCCTCCAAGGGTGATCGATGACCACCCAGCCTGGACGGTCCATCGGCTCCTGGATGTGCGGCGCCGGGGGCGGGGTCACCAGTACCTCGTCGATGGGAGGGTACGCGTCCTGAGGAGCGCTCCTGGGTTCCCCGGAGCCACATCTTGGATCCATCACTCATCCAGGACTTTATCCAACATCACCCGGCTGTCCTAGGGCGTCCGCCGAGAGGCGTTCGTCGAGGGGGGGGTACTGTTACGCCACGCTACGCGGTCCAACACCCACCTCTAGTGGCCGTGGGTCGTAACTGGTCCTCCTTCCAGCAACCCACCTGTCTCCTATCCCCAATCACCATTTCCCTACTTTAAGCCAGCAGTCTCTCTGTTCAGCCGACGCCAGTTCGGTCGTTGATAACTTTATATAGTCTCTCGCGGTCCTACCAGCATTCTTGACACCCACTGATCCTGCCTGCCCTCCGACCCTTGCCTGTCTGACTCTCCTGCCGGTTCCTGATCCTCGGCCTGTCTGACTACCCCGCCTGCTCTCCGACCCCTGCCTGTCTGACTCTCCTGCCGGTTTCCTGATCCTCGCCTGTCTGACTACCCCGCCTGCTCTCCGACCCTGCCTGTCTGACTCTCCTGCCGGTTCCTGATCCTCGCCTGCCTGACTACTCGTCCCTCGCCCCGCCTGCACGCTTGCCCTCCCGGTTCCGGACTCCGCTCGCCTGACCCCCCGAACGATTGCCCCAATAAATTCCGTTACCCTTTGACCCTGTCTCCGCTCCCTCTGTGTTCAGCGTTTGGGTCCCAGTTGCTTGTACCGTAACACAAACAACAAAACAGGGCCCACGGACAAACAACATAACAGGGAAAAGTGAACCGGTGTCAGTGCTTTCAGTGTTCTCAACTATTTACAGTAAAAAGGCATTAAATAAAATATCAATATAATATAAAATATATAATATCTATAAAAAATTTGAACATTAACCAAACTAACATTCCAATGAAAAATAAACAATTATTTTACATCTTCTCCACCATCTGGCCAAGCAAACTCTGGAGCCCCACCTGGGCTTTCTTCATTTGTGCCAGGGTCTCAGCGTGCCGTTTTTGGGCGGCAGCTTGGGAGGCTGCCTCGGACTCCCTAAGGAACGTCAACACGTCCTCCTCCCTCTGGCGCTTGCGTGGCCTCCTTGGGGTGTTAGCAGGGGGCATGGTGGTAGCTGTGCGAGGAGCACCGCGGGATGACGGAGGAGGTGATGGAGTTCCGGATTGAGCTGGAGCGACGGCACGTGTGGACGAGGAAGGTGAGGCATCTGGTGCATCTGGTGCAGACACACTGACCTCCAGGGCCTGCAGGGCACCTGGCCTGCGCACATCCAGGCCCATGGCTGTTCCCACAACAGGGAAGACAATGTCATGGTGACCTCCCATGAGGTCATCCATCTCGGTATAAAACTGAAATTTACTAGGGCCCCTCCCTGTGGACGAATTGTTGTCCTTAACTTTTTTATACGCCTCCACCAACGTGTTCCATTTACGAGCTACCTTGTCTGGGGGAAAGGTACATTTGAAATGGACGGTCAGCTTGCCAGCAATCTCCTCCCACAGCAGCTTCTTCGACTTCCTGGCCAGCCTCAGGCGCTGGCTCAGGTCCTGGAGGGACCTGGGAGGGCCCCTACCCTCTTCTTCTAATTGCAGCCGCATGAGGTCAATTAAGAATAGGGTGTGGTCCTTCAAGAAAGTCTCGGTGACGGTTGGCAGTGGGGCATTTGAAGGCAGTGGGTCAGTGGCAGGCAGTGAAGCATTTGAAGGCAGTGGGTCAGTGGCAGGCAGTGAAGCATTTGAAGGCAGTGGGTCAGTGGCAGGCAGTGAAGCATTTGAAGGCAGAGGGGCGGGAGCTGAATCAGACAGAAAAGACACATGTGAATTATTCCCATGGGAATAACGTCAATTGTCAACTTAATTGTAATACTTTTATTAGTGATTGTTTAGACATATAAATACTGGTTGGTTCCTGTAATACACTTTGAAGTTTTGAACAACCGTGTGGTGTGCTGTGGGTCTTTGCTTTCTATCCCTGGCTCGAGCATTATTGTGGTTTATGCTGTGCATACTTCATTCTTAATTATGCTTATTACTATCTCACCTGTGCTTTGAATGCACACCAAGTTAACGGAATGCCTGAGCCCCTGGTCCAAGTAGTATGTGCCTGGGTTATCTTGTTTTTGAAACAAGGGCCCAGGAAAGGGACGGGTCCTCTCCTGCTCCCAGTACAGCAGCATGTTGCTCTGATCAACAAACACTAAAAATGAAACGCTGTATATTACACTCTGTGTCTTTTGGGCAATGTTCTAAGATGCAGTTATCATTCACACTTTATCACACTGCAAATTCAAATAGGCTACCAGTTCAGCACACACTGCAACATTGACATTTCACCCACTGAAAGCACTTTCTAGTAAAACCGTAGTTTGTTTAGGTAGGCTACATATAACTATATCAGGTTAACCCTTTAGGCTGCTTGCCACTAAAGGGCTCATTCTGATACACTTCATCATTCGATAAATGATACTACTACTACTATTTTCATTTATATTATTTCAGGACTATTGCACTATTGCATTCATCCCTGCTGCCTTTATGGCCAACATCTCTCCTAAAGACATTATGACCACGTTTACGCTTGCAACAGCCACCTCCGTTCGGGCGAGTGGTAAGGAACACTAATGAAAGCTATATCTGAAACTTTTTTTACCACCCCCACGGCATCTAACAAGTCCAATCCTACACGCTTCTAGCAGTAACATTTTTTAAATTATGATGACTATTACCTATGACTATTACTTCACCGTACGAAAACGCAGCCATTTGA
Source organism: Melanogrammus aeglefinus (assembly GCA_900291075.1). Taxonomy (NCBI): domain Eukaryota; kingdom Metazoa; phylum Chordata; class Actinopteri; order Gadiformes; family Gadidae; genus Melanogrammus; species Melanogrammus aeglefinus. The sequence goes on from OLKM01007028.1 coordinate 8,612, forward strand.
ACTTCTACAATTTTCACTTCATTTCATGTTTCAATGTATCTTCTGCATATGTAAGTTATTACAGCAATACGAGTGATTGAAATTTCCATTTAAACCACCAAAGCGGTCCAAACACAATGAAATTGGGTGACCACCAGACTTGCCCAAACCTGTGACGCATCTTTTCCACGGCCACATGCCCGAGTGAATGAATCTGCGTCGCCAGATATGGCAGTAGGCTCTGTGGTGCAACAGTTCTGTTCCCGTATCTCCATAAGTTGTCATCGTGGAGTTTTGCTGCATTCTCAATCCATGTCCATTTTTCTTCTCGACTCGCGGCGTCTTGCATCTCCATGATGCTTTTCAAGCTTTCCTTGTGTTCCTCCTGTGTTGTATGTTGCTCCGTTTTCTTCAGTCTCATACATTTGCCATTGTCGTTTTCCGTTTCGTCTTTCTGTCTTGCGGCTGTTCTGGATACCGCATCTGCCAGGGCGTTGCCTCTTGCTTCGTGCGTCTCCAGTTTTGTGTGTGCTTTTACCTTCACTACCGCCAATTCCTCTGGGAAGTAGGCATAGCATCCAATAGTTCTGCAACCAGCTCGCCATTCTTGATTGGTGTGCTGCCTTTGGCCGTTACGAATCCACGTTTGTTTCCACAGAATACCAAAATCCATTACAACACCCAATGCATATCGGGAGTCACAATAGACAGTGGCAGACTTCCCTTCTGCAATTTTGAGTGCTTGGGTCAATGCTTTGAGTTCTGCTTGCTGTGCTGACGTTCCAGGGTCCATTGATCCGGATTCCAATACGTCGTGCTCTGTTGTAACCGCGTATCCCGCTCCACGGATCCCATTTTCGACCAGGGAGGACCCATCGGTGAACAAGACGAGATCCGGGTTGTGGAGAGGGTCCTCCTTCACGAAGTGCCCCTCTTCCATCAGGGTTACCAAGTCCTCGCACACATGGTCCTCCACTTCATTCGTTGCATCCGTGTGGGCGATCATTGTGGCGATGTTTGAGACTGATGCGTTCTGGAGTGAAATGTTAGGAGATTCCAACACGGCTTGCCAGTTCCCCCATCGGCTGTCTGAGACGCATGGTACTTTCCTACCGGCCAGCAGGGCGTTGACAGAGTGTGGGCAGCGGATGGAGAGTTGCTGATCCAGCACAAGATTGTTCACCAGCTGGACGGCGAGGTACACAGCTTGTACCGCTCTTAAACATGGACCAAAGCCCAAGGCTGTCGTATCCAATTTTGTAGAATAGTAGCCCACCGCTCTCAATAGTCCTCCGTGTTCCTGTGCCAGCACTGACGTCACAAACCCGTTGTACTTGTGTGACGAAGAGTGGTGAAGGGTCTTGTGGACATTTGGAAGTCCTAGCGCTGGTTGCTTCGCACAGATGTTGCTTCAACTCCTCAAACAAGCTTTCGTGCTTCGTCTTCCATTCTGATCTTATCCTGGCGGTTGCGTTTCAGCAAGTCGTTCCAAGTGGAATCTCAGCTGATTAGTTTCCACCCATATTCCTGTTGTAGTTGCATACTCCCAAGAAATGCGCGTAGTTCTTTGACTGTCGGGGTTCTGGCGTTTTTCCTTTTGCCTGCAGTGCCCGGTCGTGGGGATTTCCCGTTTGCCTTGGTGAGATCTGTCCAAAACGGAAATGATTACCTCTGGTATGAGACAATATTGTGCCTGTCGGCTAGCTCAATTTGTGACCTGTCACATGGAGATAAGTCAATCATGAGCCTTAAGTCTTTGTCGTGCTCGTTCCCTCGCGTCTCCGAGGGCAATGGAGGATGTCGTCCAATACGTGATGGACTGCTGATGGTCATTTTGGGGCTTCTGGCAGGTCAGGTGTCGATCGGCAAGGCCTGGTGATAGATTGGTGGGGGCCCGATGCAAGTCCCTGAGCCAGTCTAGCCCAGGTATCACTGACAATCCATCGTAGGTGAAAGCCCAGCCAATCTTAAGACACTCAGTGCGCAAACGTACTGACGCAGTAAGCGTTTACTGCGATCAAGCACTGTGAAGACCTTGTGCACTGGATTTGATGTCCTTGCAGGAATGATCGCCGGCCCATGGCAACCACAGGGCTCAAATTGTCTTGCATGCATTTGGTTTCGCCAGCCGATAATCCACTGTCAGTCTCCATGAACCATTTGGTTTCTTCACAGGCCACACCGGCGCGGTTAGCAGGGTGTTGCTCTTGTAGATGATTCCCTTCATTCAAGTCTTGTATGATTGGTCTCAGTCCCATCCACGGCCAGCTGCTGTTGAGTGGCACATATTGCTTGACAACATGGAGGAATTCGTCACTGTTAACTTCATCTGGTCCAATGACCAACAAGCCAACAGTCGTGTCTTTGCCCTGTTGCCCAAGAACGGGGTCCTGAGGTCTCCCCCTTGAGGGCTCCTTATATCATTAGTCACCTCTTCCATCTTTGAAAGTTGAGGCTAGCATCCATGCATGTAGCACATCCATCCCTAGAAGGCTTCTGATCTCTGTCTCCTGTCCCACAGCTGAATTGTTATCGTTCGGATCGGTCCACAGCAAAGTTGATGGGATTTGTTTGTTGAAAGCTGAAAGGAGGCAGTATCCTCCGCGCTGCGGGCCATCTTCTTTGTTTTTACATGGTGCGGGAGTGGAGGGATTTCAAAAGTCGTAAGTGGGATAAGTAGTGAAATTCGGCACCCACTGTCAATCACACGAAATCAATTTCAAATTAGGTGTTCAAGTAAATGCGGAATTACGTAGAAGCCTGTTTTTGTCTTGTTCGGATGGCCGCGGCGATGCACGAAGAGAGGGCGTTTCCAGTCATTATTGCTTGGTTTCCGTTTCGATTGAATCGTACTATGCCGCTAGAGTTCTTTCACCACTCTGCGGACTGTAATTTCTTCCATGAGGTTCCTCACATTTTGTCGAGCGGTTTTCGTTCAACCTGGTTCTCGTTGGGGCGCTCACGGTATCCCCTTTCGAGGGCTTCACATTCTCCTTTGCCAGTGTCCACTTTGTCCACAGCTTGTGGCATTGGTCGAAGTTCTTTCTGTCTGTCTGGCGGGTGCGGAATCGTTCTCTATTTCTGTTGGGCTGGGGGAATCTTTCTACGTTCCCTGTGACCATTCCCTTCTCATTCGTCCAAGCCAGGAATCGAATCCTTGATTCTTCAATCTCGATCACTTTTTTCTCCGGATCTCCATTAGATTTCTTGCATTGTGCTGGCTTTGGTTGTCCCAGCCGGGAAACCTGTCTTTATCCTCGGATCTCCGGCAGTACCTGCTGGAAGTACCATGGTCTTCAAAGGCAAAGTCCTCTGACCTGGTCGATTGGGTCCATATCATATTCATTTTGCCTGAGCGTGCAGCAATAACATATTCGACAGAACGCGCGATCGTCTGAAACGGATCCAGACTCTCGTCTTCTTGCTGCAAACAACTGTGTGATGTTGTCCAGTTGACCTGTGCCTTGGAGCTGCTTTTGGAATCCACGCCTTTTATGGCCTCCCATCCTTCTCTGCGTCTCATTCCGTCTTCTCCAGGGCATCTCTCCACCTCGTAATCGAATTCTGGATGCCGCTCATGCTGCTAGGTGTTTGAACAATAATAGCAAGCCCATCGTAGGCGTGGAGTTCGTACAGAAGCATCAGTGTTTCAGTTCTCATCCCATGGCTGCAGGCCTGCTCTCTTTGGGTGGTCGATCTCCGCACTCCATTTTTCGATGTTCGTCGGCTGGAGGCTTCATAGAGGATTGTGCGTCCCTCAGCGCTTCTATCTTTTCAAGGGCCTGAGGTTATACCTATTTCGTCTTTCCTCATCAACCTTGTTCAGACAGGCAATGCTCACTGCCCTCTGTGCGGCAGACTTGCGAAGACGCTCTCTTCTTTTCTTCTCTTCACTCTCCTCTTCACTTGTTATGTGGCGTTGATTGCGCCTCCCATCAGCGCTGCAGTGCCGGTTGTATGTTGTCATCAAATCCTCCAATGCGTTGATTCAATTCTTAGCTCCACTGGCTCCAGGCCCACCTGGCGAGAATTGTCCTGTATGGGGGGTTCGGATGCAAGAAATTGTTTGTGGGATGAGGAATGTGGTCGCTGACAGGGCGAGATTGGCGAAATTGTGCTTGAAACACAGAGGTGTTGAAAGCAGGGGGAAAATGCTGTTGGGATCTGGATCGCATCATGATAGCATAGTCAAGGGTGGGCAGATGGATTTCCCTTCCGTGGCACGGGGG
>OLKM01007029.1:0-12817 GCA_900291075.1 Melanogrammus aeglefinus
TGTGTGTGTGTGTGTGTGTGTGTCGTGTGTGTGTGTGTTGGTGTGGTGTGGTCGTGTGTGGTGTGTGTGTTGTGTGTGTGTGGTGTGTGTGTGTGTGTGTGTTGTGTGTGTTGTGTGTGTGTGTGCGAGCCGCGAACAAACATAAAGCAAAATAAGATAACGAGTGCCCGCTCACTTCACCGTAATGACAGGCTCTCGCTGAATAATGAATGTCTTGCGAAGATGTCACTCTCGTCTGAAGAGACCGTTCACAGTCAATGGCTTTTCTATTACGGAAAATAATCACATCTCTCGCTTTTGGATTGGTTATCGGATTATTCGCATACGCGCCGGCAGAGCCGCTAGCTGGTATAGCTGTGTGCACGTGCATGCGTGTGTGTGCGTGCATGCATGTCTGTGAGTGTGTGTGTGTGTGTATATGTGTCTGTGGTGTGTGCGTGTGTGTTTGTGTCTGTGCCCGAGTATGTGTGCGCGTGTGTGTATCTGTGCAGTGGTGGTGTGTGTGCGTGAGTGTTTGTGTGTCTGTCCGGTGAGGTGTGGGGGTCTGTGCGTGGTGTTTGTGTGTTGTCTGTGAGTGGCCTCGTGGTGTTTGTATGTTCTGTGTGCGGTCGGTGTGCGCGTGTGTGTATCTGTGCAAGTGTGTGTGTTATGGTCTTCCACGCTGGTGTGCGTCTGTGTGCGTGAGCTGTGTCGTGTGATAGCAGAAGACAGAGTCAGTGGATGGGCGGCGCACTCACACATGACCCCTGGGTAATAGCCCCCACGGTGATGTTCTGAGTCCTCGTGGTGGTGGCCGGCCAGAGCCTGAGAGATGAGGAAGGGAGAGAGACGAACAGCATCAGACCGATCAACGTCACAAGTGTGGATTTCTTTCTTCTCCTCTCTCTGAAGGACCTGAGGGAGAGCCCCCGAGGGGAGACAGGGCGGTCATATAACCGAGGCAGTCGGACTACGGTGGGGGTCCGTTAGCTGGGCTACAGCGCCCTGAGAGGCCGCTGGACGCGTGCGTCCGTCCTGGTGGGCGACGCTTGTTGAGGAGAGTGCGTTCTGACGGTTGGGCCGCGTTGGTTACAGTACGTCGTTTGGCCTCCGTTGTGGTCTACATTACGCTGATCCACCAGCCCAGACCAGCTCCCAAGCCACAGCAGAGCACACGCAGCTACAGTTGTCTAATGAATGATTATTGATTTAGTTTGTTGTTGTGAAGTCTGACAGGATCTGCTCCTTTCTAACTGGCGCTGCAGGCTTTTGTCTTTGAATTATTGTTGCAGTTCTGGAAAGGATTCTTACAAACACAAGTCCTTAACATGTTTAAAACATTTTGCTTGTTATAATACAATCATAGAAAATAGGCCGACTGTATGCTATTCTTTCGTTGTATGTTAATCATGAATGCCGTTTTTAAGTAGACGTTGGGTCGTCTCTGACTTAAGAGATATTTCAGAAGGAAACAGTGCCCATGACGGGAAAGATGGTGTCCACGGATGTCTGAGGCTGAGCATAGGAGGATAATGTAATTTTGCCGCACCTGCAGTAACCTGACAACACCAATAGAGACATCTACACTGAGACCAAAATAATAACACAACACCTGGTCTTGCGATGGACAGTAGAAAAAGCCTTTCCCTATCAAATATGTTTTATATTTTATTTAAAACCAGGAAGAACATTTAATTTTTTGCTTACTGTGGAAACAAATTGGGGGCTCCAGGAAAATAGCCTCAGCAAGTTAAAAAAAAAAACAGGCGACCGGACGCTTCAATCATTTCAACGCAGGACAAACATCTACATCGCCTCTAGGAATTCAGGGATATTCACAATTGTGCCAATTGCTGCATGCACGGCGTTGACCTTGCGCTGCACACCTACCCATGGTAACGTTGGTGTGGGTCAGAACCGCTCCGCTGGCGGGCGGCTGGTGGTGGTGGTTCGTCACGGGGGGCATCCTGCCTGGAGCTTGTTTTGACGAGACGATCACCTCACCGCCACCCCCGAAAAGAATTAGGACTCGAGGTTGAAGATGAGGTACTTGACGAGAGGAGCGACTGACTGTTTACAGCTGGAGGATAACGCAGAGGTTCCTTGCAGCAGTGGCATTCTCCGACAGCAGCAGACCCAGTCCCGCCGCTGCAGTCGTGTCTCCCTCATGTACATCGGCCACTTGTCCTCCTCACTGTCGTCGGTGTGTGCGCGCATGCGCAGCACGCATAGGCCAACTATGCTTTATGAAACCGTTCATTTATCGCTGCTGATGGTAATAATGAGTCTGCGTGAGAATTGTTAATTTATGCCCAGGATGATGTTAGTTTTTAACATGAACACTGTCATTGGGCTACATCTTACACTCGATCAGTATAGTGTGCGGTGATATCCCGCTTTAAATAGATCAAGGCTGACGGACCACGCGTCAACGTAATGCGTGAGGAGCGCGTCACGATGACCACCAGTTCAACACTGAAGAGTTAAGTTAGGTTAAGTAAGTAATGGTGCGTTAAGTAAAGCTGGGAGATTTTTCCACTTGCAACTCGTGCGAGTGGTGTACGAGGCATCTGGAACACACCATGAGTTCTACGTCAAACGTCAAACGGACTTTGGCTTTCTCGTTTTAAGCATTGATACCCTCATAAGCGAGCACATAACAGATCAAGGTACCAACATCCTCTCGGAAACGGTATGAATGGATTGTGTGAAGTGTGTGATCTTGAACAGTCCCTTATGTAAACGCTAGAGCGACACACTGCCTCAGTCTCTGCATACCTAATCCTATCCGCTCATCATAAAGTCATCATCAAATCAGTTTGGGTGATGTTGACTATTTTAGTGCTTATTAAACCCCCCCGCGCGTACCCTGCATAAAGCACGTGCACGAGCATTACGGACCATAGTTATGTTTCCATGACGCAATTTCTCTTTCATTTGCACAAAAAAAAAAACCCTCACCCTCTGTCCCATGTGTGCAGCGGGCCGGCGGGCCCTACGTGACGGGGGTGCTGATGTCCCCGCGGTACAGCGATCCAACTTTAACTCCATCGGCGGACCCAGTGACGCACTGTCACCCCGAGCCAACAACCCATTCATGCAACTTTAAGTTCACTTTTGTATCCTCTTGTCTTCAGTTTAGTTTTATTTTAATGTATTTTTTAACCGCTAACATGCGTTCACATACTGTAAGAGGATGCTCATTGCACGTGCGTGTGATCCTATTTGATGTCGCCAGTCCTAATGCAGACATTAAAAATAACTAATGTTAATTTAGTCAGTGATCCACAACAATGGCCCTAGGATGAGAGAACCTATAGAATACACGTTGTTCCGGGGGTCTTTGCAACGTATTGCCTTATAGTCTAAGCACAGCTCGACGGACAATGGCAGCTCGCTGTGCGTGTACGGAATACAGTGTCGTGCCTCGGCCCTCGCTGCTTTGGCCATTGCCAAAAGTCCTTTGGGGATTAAAAAAAAACGAATTTCTCCCACCCCCTGTCCTCCCTCAGCCTTCATTCACTATGAGGCGCGCCTAGTCGAGCAGAGGTTCTCCGTGCCCGGCTCCCACAGCGTGCGTAAAACCTTCTCATGAAATCCCCAAATACTTTTTGACAACTTTGATTTTTTTTTATCATCAAGGGGTCAAATCGTTTTCACCATATTTATCTGCGCGCTCACTGAACAGGACTCTTCAGGTATTTTCGTGATGTTTAATAAACTGAGCTTGTGGTTTATATGTTTTAGCATTTAGCAGTCATTGAAATGTAACGCATTTGGAATAATGCGTAAAGGCTGCAAAATGTACGGATGCCAGTGGAGTTGAACTTGATGGGACGGTGGATGTGTTGGTTTAACAAGTGCCCTTTCTGTCTGTGAAGAACCATGGAGCCCACTTCCACAGCGGGGGGAGCTGGAGAAGAACAACTTGATAACCAACCGGGAAACTCAGTAAGTTCACCAAGTCTTGGTATTCCAAAGTATTGAGGGCTAAAAATGTAGTAATCTCTGTCGATCAGGGCTGTGGTTATTTTCTCAGTACAGCGAGATAATAAGCATTGCCGTTAATAAATAGCACAGTATATTACCACCCGTGAGCCTGTGGAACGTTAAGCACACACCACGGCTCAATATGATGCAGGCCTACAATGAAATATAGATTACAATTTTCATCAGGAAGTTTTTCTCACAAGCATAACTTCATCAAGGAAGTGGAGTCCTGTGAAGTTCCCCCTATTGTTGCTTTGGGGGTCTGCGGCGCTCTGGATGCTGGGAGACACTGGGGTAACATCTGGCTAGGAGTGCAGCTGCAGCTCAAGGCAGGAGGCTCCGCTGCGGGGACATCGCGTCCCGCACCGAGGGGCCAAGGGGGTCACCGGCGGGTATATAGTTTGACGAGGCAGAGGACGGCACCCTCAGTGCACTATTTCTTAGAGAGCGGGCGAAACAAGCATGGCCTCAAGGCGCACGCATTTGTACCGTAATTCAGAATTGTGAGATTGTTTTCCGGGGCCTCACCGAGCGCGCGCGCGAGAGAGTGAGAGTGAGAGAGAGAGAGAGAGAGAGAGAGAGAGAGAGAGAGAGAGAGAGAGAGAGAGAGAGAGGAGAAGAGAGAGAGAGAAAGAGAGAGAGAGAGAGAGAGAGAGAGAGAGAGAGAGAGAGAGAGAGAGAGAGAGAGAGAGAGAGAGAGAGAGAGAGAGAGAGAGAGAGAGAGAGAGAGGGGAGAGAAAGAAAAGGATGTGTACAGAACGTGGCGACCAAGAACACGTGTAAAATGGGCACTTTTTCCTTTTCATTTTCCACCCTGGGTTGTTCCTCCCACCAGAAGCCAGAAGGGCACGCACAAGCATGGCCACGAGCTGGAGGAAGAGCAGGAGGAGCTGGCCGAGCATCAGCCGCTGGAGCAGGAGGACCTCAACTTTGAGAAGTGGAAGCGCAAGCCCTTACCCAAGAGGACGCTGTACCAGAAGATCGACAGCGTGAAGACGTACCTATGGAACGCAGAGACCAAGGAGTTCATGGGCCGCTCGGGCAAGAGCTGGAGTGAGTTTACCCCCCGAGAGAGAGAGAGAGAGAGAGAGATGGAGAGAGAGAGAGAGAGAGAGAGAGAGAGAGAGAGAGAGAGAGAGAGAGAGAGAGAGAGAGAGAGAGAGAGAGAGAGAGAGAGAGAGTGTGTGTTTCACTGTGTGTTTTCCAATAGCACGCAAAGTACTTAAGCGCTAATACAATTACAGTGCTCACAGATTGATTTATAGAGAAGGGTGCGAGGTACAGTTACATTCAGAGCGTGTGAGCGTAAAGAAAGAGTAACTGTGGTGTGTTAACGGTTTATTGTTCTAAGAACACACTCTCAGGGACGTCTCCTTAAGAGGGGCATTTTCTCTTTCATCCCCTAATGTGTGTCTGTGAGTGTGTGTGTGTGTGTGCATATGTGTGTGTGTGTGCATATGTGTTTGTGTGTGTGTGTGTGTGTGTGTGTGTGTGTGTGTGTGTGTGTGTGTGTGTGTGTGTGTGTGTGTGTGTGTGTGTGTGTGTGTGTGTGTGTGTGTGTGTGTGTGTGTGTGTGGTGTGTGTGTGAACGTGTGTGTGCGTGAGTATGTCCTCGGGGCTGATGTTGACATAGGTGCATGGACACAACTGTCCTGACAAACAGACTGCCTGGGGACATGCACCACGTGGGGAGATGGATGTTCCAGCCCTTTCACAGGCCAGAAATCACATTTCCTCCTAAAGCGTACTCTGCTCTCTCCCAAAGCCCCGCTGACCCGCGGACATGACCCTCGCGTGCTCAGGGCCTCGCGACCCAAATCTCATCCCATTGAGGCCGATGCTCCTCAGTTTGGTTCGGTTTCGAGTGTGTGTGTGTGTGTGTTTATGTGTGCGTTTATGCGTCCCCCTTCTCTTCCTAAGTGCCTGTTTCCGCTATGGGTCCGCACAGGCGAGGCGCGCCAGCGCGACGCTATTGATGAGTCACTGACGATGGCGCCGCCGTCGGGCATTGGCAGGGGACCGGTCCCCTTGGGGGCGTAGCTGAGCGCGCCGCGGTTCTTTGTGTGTCGGTTTGTGTGTCGGTTTGTGTTGCAAACATGCGATATACAACCTTATACAACCAGCTGGGGCCCCAGAGAGCGTTACGGTTTCCCTGGGTTTGGACCGTCGCTGCACAGCGAGACTCTGAAGAGGGTCCCTCACACGAGGGGACTGGGGGCATGGTGGGCCCCTCTCCTGGGGGGGACGGTGGGGCCCCTTGGGATGAGGAGGGGCCGGGGGCCTCTGATGGCTGGCCCTGGGAGAGACAGAGAGAGAGGGAGAGAGGGGGGAGAGTGGCGTCTAAGAGAGGAAGGGGGAGAGAGAGAGGAGGGTTCAGAGAGAGGGAGAGGGGGAGAGAGAGGGAGGGAGGGAGAAAGAAAGAGGAGGGTTCAGAGAGAGAGAGAGAGAGAGAGAGAGAGAGAGGAGGGGGAGGGAGAGAGGGAGAGAGGAGGGTCCAGAGAGAGGGAGAGGGGGAGAGAGAGGGAGGGAGAGAGAGAGGAAGGGAGGGAGGGAGAGAGGGAGAGTGAAAGAGAGGAAAGATAGGGGGGGGGGGTTCTAAGAGAGAGAGAGAGAGAGGAGAGAGAGGAGAGAGAGAGAGAGAGAGAGAGAGAGAGAGAGAGAGAGAGAGAGAGAGAGAGAGAGAGAGAGAGAGAGAGAGAGAGAGAGAGAGAGAGAGAGAAAGAGAGTGAGGAAGAGCAAGAGGGGAGGAAGTGTGTAAGAGAGAGAGGGGGGGAGGGACGACACAATACCAGAGTGGGGTGACCGGAGTTCCTTGGAGCTGGCTGCAAAAGACCTCCACTATCATGGCAACCGGAGGTCCAATGTGTTCCTGAGTGAATAGACAGCTGGGAGAATTCTCACTGAGCTCAAACAGAAAGGTCCTTTGTGGACCAGGGGATGCTAGGTTGGTCGCCGCCAGCCCCTGAAATCGCTCCCGACCAGGGAAGGCCATTCAATTTAGGACACGTTGCTCGTGATTAGTAGCTAATGGACACTTAATTGAAAATTGTAGCACAATCTCAGTTCTCAGGGTCTCTCTCTTCTGTGTGGCCCCCACGTCAGAGCTGCAGGTTGTTCTGTCGGTGGTGAAACGATTATGAATTGAGTGACCCCCCAACCGGATTGTACCATTGTACGACGGGGTAAATTAGAAAGCACCCTAAGTGGGGACAGAGGCTTGTTAACTAGACACTACACAACTTCACCAGGGCAACTACTGCTGAACACCAGTTGAATGCAGGTTGTGTACAACTTGAACACAAGTTGTGTACAGGTTGAACACAGGTTGTGTAGAAGCTGAACACAAGTTGGGCACAAGTTGAACAAGGGTTGGGTACAAGTTGAACACGGGTTGTGTACAAGTTGAACACAGGTTGTGTGTGTTTCAAAGCTTAACAAACATGAACCCGACATAACCTTGAATGACAACATGTATGGACTGTTCTATTTCTCTTCCCCTCCCAGGTCTTATCCTCCTCTTCTATTCCGCACTTTATTTGTTTTTGGCGGCTATGTTCGGGGGCTGCATGTGTTGCCTCATGTGGTCCATCAGCCCGTACCACCCCACCTTCAATGACAGAGTGATGCCACCAGGTAACTATAGCCGCCGTCCTGCCCCTCTCCTTCAGATCCTCCTCTACCTGTTCCAGCACCTCTAATGACCTCTTTCTGCACCAGTGGAGACACTGCACAGCGGACCCATAACTCTCTTTCATCACTTCTAATCCACTTCTCTCTGTAGCTCTGGAGTCACTGCACAGTTAACTGTATGTTCTACTGGAGTCACTGCACAGTTAACTGTATGTTCTGCTGGAGTCACTGCACAGTTAACTGTATGTTCTGCTGGAGTCACTGCACAGTTAACTGTATGTTCTACTGGAGTCACTGCACAGTTAACTGTATGTTCTGCTGGAGTCACTGCAGTTAACTGTATGTTCTACTGGAGTCACTGCACAGTTAACTGTATGTTCTGCTGGAGTCACTGCACAGTTAACTGTATGTTCTGCTGGAGTCACTGCAGAGTTTACTGTATGTTCTGCTGGAGTCACTGCACAGTTAACTGTATGTTCTACTGGAGTCACTGCACAGTTAACTGTATGTTCTGCTGGAGTCACTGCAGAGTTTACTGTATGTTCTGCTGGAGTCACTGCACAGTTAACTGTATGTTCTACTGGAGTCACTGCACAGTTAACTGTATGTTCTACTGGAGTCACTGCACAGCTAACTGTGTTCTGCTGGAGTCACTGCACAGTTAACTGTAATGTTCTGCTGGGAGTCACTGCAGAGTTTACTGTATGTTCTGCTGGAGTCACTGCACAGTTAATTGTATGTTCTGCTGGAGTCACTGCACAGTTAACTGTATGTTCTACTGGAGTCTCTGCACAGTTAACTGTATGTTCTGCTGGAGTCACTGCACAGCTAACTGTATGTTCTGCTGGAGTCACTGCACAGCTAACTGTATGTTCTGCTGGAGTCACTGCACAGTTAACTGTATGTTCTACTGGAGTCACTGCACAGTTAACTGTATGTTCTGCTGGAGTCTTTGCATTGTGGACTATGTAGTTATACTGCACAGTTTGCCTGTTTGTATGTTCTACTGGAGTCTCTGCATAGTTGACTATCCTTGGCTCTACTGGAGTAACAGTACTGTCTGTGGCTCTGCTGGAGTAACAGTACTGTCTGTGGCTCTGCTGGAGTAACAGTACTGTCTGTGGCTCTGCTGGAGTAACAGTACTGTCTGTGGCTCTGCTGGAGTAACAGTACTGTCTGTGGCTCTGCTGGAGTAACAGTACTGTCTGTGGCTCTGCTGGAGTATAACAGTACTGTCTGTGGCTCTGCTGGAGTAACAGTACTGTCTGTGGGCTCTGCTGGAGTAACAGTACTGTCTGTGGCTCTGCTGGAGTAAACAGTACCGTCTGTGGTTCTACTGGAGTCCCTGCACGGTTCCACTGTCTGTGGTTCTCCCGTTGGCAGGTATGACGATGGCGCCCACACCTGGACGGACACGACATCGCCTTCAACGCGCCTCCGACCCCGCAAGTCCTGGAAGAAGTAGCGCGCGTCTATGCATGGACGATTACCTCAAAACGTGAGTCGGCGGTCGGCGTCTGTTACAGTAGAGAGACGTACAAAGGTCCTTCAGGGGGGTGTGTCCTTCATTGTCCCGGAGAAGCCATCAGTGAAGGAGGGGGAGGGAGAGGTGACGGTTGGGTGTGGGGGGCGATGTTTTAAATCAAGTGGGTGAGCAGGGAGTTAATACTCACTCCAGCACGGATCTCCACTACCCGCTGCCCATTATCGAATTTGCAATGTCGCAGGGCATTCTGGGAAGGGGAAACCTCTTTGTGGGCAGAGTGCAGCCATTCAACTGTGGTGCTTTTCTCCCCTTCTCTTTTTTCTTACTCTCTTTTGTCGAGCTGCCTTAATCAGAGGCCCGGATTTGGCAGTGAAACTGCGCGTGTGCCTCGCTTTATTTTATGCTCTCGTCTCTCTCTCCCTCTCTCTTCTTCACTTGTCCTCCCATTCATATTCTCTCTCCCTCTCCCACACGCACGCACGCACACACCACCAACACACACACACAGCCACCACACCCTCCGGACATCCAGCGTATAAATGACGGCGTCTCAGAGAGAGGAGAAAGAACATCCACTGTTCGCAGCAGGAGAATGTACTTCATGGCAGGATATCACCTTGGAGGAGGACCTTGGGAAGCGACAAGGCCTGTCAGTCTCAAACGACGTGTCCTGGCTGGGGGGAGTGTTCCGGTGTTTACAGGACCCCCACTACGGCTATTTCTCCTAGGGAAGCCGTGCGTTTTTTGTTTCTCCCGCATGAACCGGGTACGTGTATGAAATGTATGATGAACCCTGCCTGAAACCCCCTCTCCCGAAACTCCCTCAGTACTTTTTACCTAGTTGGACACCCTAGTGGAAAAAATCCAGCGGACTGCAGGCGATGGCATGTTTGTTGGATGACACTTTTCTGCAATGGTTCTTTATCGTTGCAGAATTCTTGGCGGATACCTCCCAGGCCAAGGCAAAGCCATTAATGTGACCTTGGTGGTGTAAAGGTAAATGATGTTAAGTCCTCATATTGTCACGACGCTCTGTCCCGTGGTTGTCATGTTAAGAGGAGAGGCTAAGGCGTGGTCTTTGGTTCTGGATTTTCTGTCTCTCAGAAAGGCAACCCACTGAAGGCCTTAGGGAGAAGTCGAGTTCTTCCCTAAAAAGTCTCTTTGAATTTGAAAGTAACTATCCGTATACGGGAAGCTTCAGACACGGTAAGTGACACGCTCACGAACAATCAGGACAACCTCGTTTTAAAAACTGTGCGCCGTTAACCAGGGTGTGAGGTAACTGTGAAGCATCAGCCTGATCTTTACATCAGGCGTGTGGCTTGAAAACCCCTTTTGTCTTCTTTGTCGTCAGGTGAACTACCTCTGCCCCGCTGGTGGCGGTTACGTTCTTGCAGAGGCGTGCAATACGACGCTCATTCTATGTTACAATTGCAAACTCAACGGCAAGGGAAATATCATGACTTCGCCGACGGACCGCTACCTGGGCGCCATCTCCTCTCACTCTGGGACCATCGGAGTGTACGTAGCGGCCAGGCGATCGGGTACACTCAGCCAAACTGCTCCGATGACAATATGAGGACATAAAGTGTTAGTGACAAAATCTCATTTAACTTTGAAGTTTTCCCGCTCCCTTTCATTTCCGAGTGTGTGCCTTCTGTTTTAAAAGTAATTTCCTAAAGAAAAGAAACGTTACACAACACGTTTGTCCCATAGGTGTTGGATAGCACAAACACACGGACACACATACACACACACAAAAAACAGAGCATGCTGAGAAAAGGAGTAGTAGGAAATATCATTGAATACCTGATATTTTATAATTATTAGCAGGATTAATACAACTAAATTTGCATTATAGAAGGCATATTTTACATACTGGCCAATAGTTAGCTAATAGCTATGCAAATCCAATTTTGAGACTTTTAAAAAATATTAATAATATTTAGGAAACCTGTATCGAGTGGGGGCTATGATCATAGTTTGTTATTATCACAGTTTTGTATGACAAGTTGACTAAAAATTTCTTGCATACGATTGTCAAAACTCTTGTATCTTTAAGATTTCAAACAGATCTACATAACGTTGTCTCAAGCAGGACTGTAAAAAAGAAAAGATTTAAACATAAGCAAAATAAGAGCATTCTTATCATTTTGAGTCAGGACAGTAATATATGAAGAGAACATTTTAGATAAGCCACCTCTTGACTTTGGTTTTTTTTTTTGTAAAAAAAAAAAAAAAAAAAAACAGGATCGCGAGGTGCTTTGGAAATGAAACACACAGACAACGTGAAAATTAAAAGGAAAATAATTGAAACAATGCAAATAGTTTTGTTTTTACTTTCAAAATAACAAACTTCCCCTCAAAGCAGAGCATTCATACCTAATTCTTCCTTTACTATACTCTCCCTTTAGTCATTGTTTATTTTAAAACTTTAATTGATTTGGATCTTAACCATGATAGATCTTTAAAGTTTTCCTCTCGATTGGAAGATCTCACTGAGAACACCTTCAACGGCTGTTTTTCAGCCAGGCTGCAGGTTTTAAATGACATTCCAAGACAGTTTAATCTATTGTTTCCTTCACATAACCCACCCACGTCCAACACACATCAGTCTATTTAAAAACTTAAAAGTTAGCATCTTTTACTGTTCCAAGGGTGATACCAGACAGTCTGTTATTCAGCGGCCCACCACTCAGCGCTACCGCCAATAATGTCCTTAATGAAATGATCCGCCCTCTCGAAATCAACGCAGAAAACAAACTCTGGAATAAGGAATACATACAGCCTCGAGAAACATGAGGAATCACTTTAATTTATTTTTGTTATTCCACTTCAATCGATAACCACATGTATGAATTTCCGACATTCTTGATTTCATCACATGGAGACAGACTCAGGGGGCAACGCAAAATACTAATACAAAAGGCACACTTCTGTTCTTGAGGTTGTCAACAGTACAGCGCTGAAGCTTCACGCAGAAAACAACATTTGACGACTCAAGACAGCAGGATAATCCCCAATTAACATGAAGCCCCGATGTGTAAATGACTGCCCAGAAATACTAATGGTGTGACTGATGGTGAATACCAGCAGGCCTGGGCCAGGTGTGCAGCGGTACCAGCAAGTTATACCGACAGTCAACGGGATCTTTAAGTGCAAATCAGTCGCGACTGGACTCTCTATCAAAGTGGGGAGTAGGGCCTTAATCCAGATTTGAAAACCCAATTTTAAATGTTGTCCAATTGACCACTTTAAATCATGGAATGTATTACAAAAAAATAAACAAAACAATGTACCTACTGTTCCATATACAATGCACTTGAGTGAACCCAACATGAACAAAACATTTCAGTCATCAAAGTAAGGGAACATGAGAAACCCCTCCTCTGATACCGTTTTCCTGGGAAAGGTCTTAAACCATTAGTCTGTTCCTCAGTTTCTTTATAAAGCCAGCCTGCATCACGATTTACAAACACCGATTCCACGTCTGGTAAAAGGTCTTCATACGTCACTGTCCCTTTCAATTGAAGTTACGTCTTCCTGAAACATTTATGGCAAGAAAGCAACCAATTTCTCTTCTCCTTGAGTGTGCGTTCATTCATGTGCAAGTCATATCGAGAGCGAGTAACATGTTGAGTACAAACCTAAAAACCGCGGCCCAGGGG
This sequence comes from Melanogrammus aeglefinus, assembly GCA_900291075.1. Taxonomy (NCBI): domain Eukaryota; kingdom Metazoa; phylum Chordata; class Actinopteri; order Gadiformes; family Gadidae; genus Melanogrammus; species Melanogrammus aeglefinus. The sequence goes on from OLKM01007029.1 coordinate 12,754, forward strand.
TCTGCAAACCACTGGCACAAGTACGCAGTCTTGAAAGTTCCTATTGGAATGAGGCACGTCAAAC
>OLKM01007030.1:0-12813 GCA_900291075.1 Melanogrammus aeglefinus
TGTTCAATATTAGATTTGCATATTTTGGGAACCGTTCACTGTTCCTATTAGAGTTGCATATTTTGGGAACCGTTCACTGTTCCTATTAGAGTTGCATATTTTAGGAACCGTTCACTGTTCCTATTAGAGTTGCATGTTTTGGGAACCGTTCACTGTTCCTAGTAGAGTTACATAATTCTTGTGCAGTGTTGTAAGGGAGCTCTCATAGACTGTATTGTACATGATTTATCTGTCTGGTGATGTGCTCATTTTATTTGTGGTGGCAATCTGCAGACCTACTGTTGACACAGAAAAAAAGATGATCAATAGTCATTGCAGATGTCAATTTATTCAAAACATATAAATATCTATACATATGTAATGCTGAGGTTCCATGTACTCTTAAGTTATTGCTAGGATACAGACAAAAATCCTGAGGCACTGACAATCATATCAGGAGCATTTCATCAATTGTCCGTGATGGATTCACTAGTAATGCGGTGGAGATGTACACTGAGGATGGTAGAGGCTACTCTTACATCTTAGATCAACCATTTCATAACAAACATCTTGATTGACAAAAAAAACAGCTGTGAGTGGCTCCTCTGTCTTTGTTGCATGACTGAGAGATTGATAGATCCATCATACCCACAGCCATCAGGCTTTTTAATTCCCTTGCAAATGGTAGATGAGCTGCAAGACAACTGAATTTCTGTTTGGGGAGTAATCAAGTCACTCTTATCTTATCTTGTTCCAAAATTATAAATGGAAGACTAAGTTTGGAGTCATGTGTTTAAAATATTGCCCACAAATATCATGTCACATCCTAACATAAGGTCTTGCATAGTATTTCCATAGTTTTTTTATTTCATGGTGTGTTGTGTGTTGCTTTATGTTTTTTCGTAGCTCAATTGCAAAACAAGTAATACCTGGACCATGGACATTTGTCAATAAAAAGGTTAGGGCTGTTCTTAAATTTGATATGCCCTGTGAAATGTGCTATGTATTTACATTTTACTATTTAATTTATTTAAATAAATGAATTAATATGTAATCAAATTATTATTATTTTTTTTTTTTCAGAATGTCCCAGCACAAGGAGCAACCCTTGACTGTGGTGTCTTCATGCTAATGGTGAGTTCTGAAGTTAATGAAGTGGTGGGATTTTGCACCTCATCATCAACACTTATAGCGTACACAGGCCCCAAGAAAAAACTAATACGATAGTCATACTTTGAATAATAATGACTTTTTGGATTGCAGTATGCACTATACATGGCAATGGAGTGGCACTTTGACTTCTCCCAGGTGAGAAATATTTGAGTGTGAGTTACTAATGGCCATACTGTATTTAAGGTTTGGAATTGCAATGACATATCTGTCTGCATCATCTAATAGGGAGATATGCCACATCTGAGGAGGTGGTGGTGCCAGCTCCTCCTGGAGGACATCCAGCAATGCATGTGTGTTTTTATTCATGTATTTATTAATTTCTTCTTTTTTTTAATCTTTTCTTTTGGGAGGGTTGTTTTTCACTGGTCTGATATCTGAATATTTTCTTTTAGGAAGAAGAACTCCCTCCATCCCCCACAATCCTTCACAGCCCCAGCCCATCAGCTGCCTGAGTTCGAGGCCAAAAAGGAAAGGTACTGTACAAAAATGACTGTTAAATCAGGGTATGAACCCAACCGTGAATTCTTGTCCAGTACTTTCTAATTTTGTTTGTTAAACGTTTCTCAGTTTAAAATGTTATATTAGAAGGATCTAGTATAATTAATATGAAATATAATATAAAAATATAATATGAAATAATATGAAAATTTCCACGTAGGAAGAGAAGACGGTTGCATGGACCTCAGCCAGTAGAAGAACGGCCACTCCACATATCTATTGATATGGTATTTCATTAATAACTTTACTCACTACTTAATATCTGAACTAGCTGTAAAAAATTAACATAATAGTAATTACTCACCCTTTAAATTGTTTTATAAATGTCTTGCATTGTTCTATAAATGTCTTTTCCAAAAGAAAATATAAAAATGTAATGTTCATTATTTCAGTTGCCACCTCTAGTGTTGGAGGATATTTTTGCACTGGTTGTCCTCAGTGAAGGAGACGTGGCCATCCTGACCCTCTCCCTCGTTTGTCACCACTTCAGAGAAGTGGTGTCCACCAGGGTTTTTAGGAGGAAGGCACATTTTCTGTGGCTGAACAGTAAGATTTTGAAACACCAAACTCATGTTATACCCATAAACCGCACTTTTTTCCAAGTTGAATGAATTGGTCAAAATTGTCTTACAGGTGTGGCATCTTGGAGCAGGTTCTCGGCAGGGTATCGAGCTGAGTACTATAAAATGTATTCACTTGATACGTGCAGAGAGTGTAACATTACATACAAAAACTGCATTCCAGGTAAGCAAAATGTTAATATGATAGATATTTTTGTTATTACCTCCAGAGATTGTAGTAGAGCACATTTTGAAACATTTGAAATTGTCAGTAATGCTATTCAAGATAAGCACCAAATTCTAAAAATTAAGTGGGGACTCAAAAAATAACTCTTAATAAATTAATAAATCTTTTATTTACCCACAGGCTACGCAGGAAGGGGGAAGAGAGGGGAGCTGCAGGGGATTTACAGCGAGAGCTCACACCCGGCCTTCTGCCCCAACTTCTGCCAGATGTGCTTCCCTGAGTAGAGTTGTGAATTTATCGGTGAGTGTGTCTTATCTCAAAACATTTTTCAAAGCTCTGACAATATTTGATTTTTTTCATCCTTCATGATACGAAGCCTGCAAGGCTAGTTCAGTCGCAGACGACTCATGCTGCGCCCATCGTGATGAACTGATCAGTCACATGCTCTCCTCATTCAAATAAGGCGTGCTATTTAAACCCCCCCAGCTTACCTGCTCATCCCAGGCTATGCTGCTGCTGCTTAGATCTTTGCTGCTGCTGGCTCCTATGGGGTTTTGGAAAACCCACCTCCTACCTGGCATCCACCTGTGGGCTCTGTTTTTATGTTTCCCGATGGAATGGGGTCTGCAAAGCAGATCATTAAAGAGAGTACGAATAACCAAGGCAGAGCCTGTCGCCAAACCTGCTGCAGCTATGCTCAAGGATGCCTGTGCTGTGCAACCATGCTCAAGAATATGCTATGGCAAATCGAGTAACATGTTATGCTTTCCTTTCAGGAGGGACAGAGATGACAGGACATGACCCTCTCTCATCATTCATGCTTCATTTATTTGTTTTCTACTGCTTCTATTGGTCAGTTATATGTTGATATGTTTAACAAAGGCCAATAAATGAAAATAATTTTCTTGAGTCCTTGAGTCATTTTATCTGTAGTTAGATGCTGCAGATGATTTATCAGTCTGTGGTGGCAAGATTGTCGTTTTTTTTTCTCATTCTGCTGGTGAGGTGGCATCAGACACAAGGATGCAAGGCAAAAAAACTGGGAAAACTACTTGGTGGTGGAGAGATGTACACTGAAGATGAGAGGCCATTCAGAACAACCACCAGGATCATCCACTTCATAACATCTTTATGGATCAAGAAAAAAGGCATTGAAATAAACTTTGGTCTGCATGAATGCTGCACCAATATTATATGTGTGTATACATATATATATATAATAGATGTATATTTTATTTTTTTTGCCTGACCTACTGAAACATTTCTTTTGGTAATGATTTGCATTATTTGCTATCACTGGCTTTTTCCAATCATCTATCATTATGATATTCCATGAAAAGGGTTGCACTTTTTTACTTAACCAGTCAACTGAGAACCACTGCCCTTGATTACCTGGACAAGTCCCAAAATACACTCCACATAAACGGGCACATACAGTAACAAAGGCAGTGACACATCAATACAGGTCATGATGCTGTATAGGTGAGAAGGGGTGAAAAAAAGTTTTTCAAGGTATGTTTTTTAGACTGATGCAGACCTACATCATTGGAAGATAGTAAAATTATATAATGCTTTCTTTGATTGTTGTACAGTCTAATTTTTATAGCCTATATAATTGATGTAGCCTATAAAATAATCACTCACTTCTCTGCATTTTGCTGTTCTGCATCGGGTTCGTTTACGTTAATGGACAAACAATGACAAAACCTATTTATTATTAATAGCAAAAACCACAATATGTCGCTGGCAATAAGACATTGCAAAGACCAGTTTTTTATAGGGTAGAGTAGTAGGGGAAAATCCCTCCCCACGGACGTCGTTCTACAGCCAACATGTCCCTATTGAATTGTGCACACCTACCCCATTGCTCGCATCGAAGACTAGCTAGCAAGCACACGCAGATAAATCGTTATATATTATGCAGCTACATAGCAAGAAAAGAAGCCTCCTCTACATGTCCTTCCTTGAAAAGCCCCACGGAGAAAAAATAAAAAAATATATAATAGTCCTGCCCCGACAAATTTAAGACCTTTGAGCAACAGTATTTATAAGACCAGACAATATGACATTTGTAACAAAATTTAAGACTTTTTTAAGAGATGCGCGGCGACACTCTGGTTGCAATTAGTGCTAAAAACATCGCCACTAGAGACATTTCCACTGGTGCAATGTCAGGACGTTTCAAATGAAACACATTAGTGAGTATATGTGTCACGGTGAGTCGAGTGCGAGAGAGATGTGAATAAAGTTTCATTCATTTAATGCATTTATTGTCAGCAACGTAAATTTCAACTCACCGACATTCCATTTCTCCCTTGATGAAATATCTACCTATTTATTCACTTGCAAAAAACACAATATATCCTCCATCCTGAGTTTTCCGAGAATCCCGACTGTCCCCTGAACTTCTGTGCGCAGTAGCTTGGCGTGGTGAACGCGTGTGTCAGATGGGCGGAGTGCCTTGATCCTGACTTGGACGGTTCAAGCCCCCGCCTCCCATTGGCATTGCAGCATGCACAGCTAGCCAGTTATCCTCTCTCCACCACTACCTCCGTCTGCCTGCAGTTAAAGATGTGGGCTAACAACTGTGCCGCGAAGGTCAGAGCCCTGCCAATCCTGTGACACCTCATCTCCAACTACAGCACCTCGTCTGCACGACAACGACGTCAGGCGTCGGTACAACCAAAGCCAACAAAGACCATCCATCACAAGCACCAGGGAACAATACAGTCGAACCGGCAGGGCGCAGCAGTCCGCGCATGCGGGCGCCGCGGAAATCTGGGTACCGCAGACGCAAGAGCCACAGTGGCACGAAGCAACCAGGGACTAACGCGACCGCGGCAGCCGGCACGCGTGGCGGCGGCAGCAGCAGCCATCCGAGACACCGGCTGCGAGGGCCAGCAGCCGCCCCGCAGGGACACACGGCAGAGGCAGCAGCAGCGCCGGGGTGACAGCAACCTGCGGCAACACGGCGCGCGGCGCAGCTGCAGGACACCCCCAGCGGTGAGCGTCAGCAGCACCCCCTGGCGCACCGCGTCACCGCGTCAACGCTGGCGGGGTCGCCAGCGCAAGCGCCTTGGCCGGCTGTACCGTGCTGTGGCCTACCTATGAAGAAAAACAATGCTTTACACGACGGGGGATTTCCTATCAATTTTATGGGAGACACCAGGTGCCGTAACCGGCCTATTTCTCTCCCCAACGCCTCGTTGCTTACGTACGGCGGAACGTTCAAAATTATCCCCCGGCTTGCTGGACTTGCAAGCGGCAGAACTTGAGTAAATAAATCGCGAATCACTACTCCACTCTCCACGCACACTAAGATATTACCTTATACACACACTATCTCAAAAAAAATCCCCAACCCACTACATTCATTCGCGAGGCAAACTTAACAGAGTTACACCCCCACTTTCTCCCCAATCGCCAAGCAACACTCCTCCACGGACACACTGCGCAGCGGGGGAGAGCTTTACGCCATGGCTGCCGTGAAAAGCTTTCCCACACCGGCCTCCCGAACTCATAACCTGCGCGGGCATTATGCCCTGCCAGGCCCGGTAACGACGTTAACATTAACGAAGTTAACAGGAACAATCCAAAACAAAAGTTGGCAAACACTGACCAAACTAGAGAGGCTATTTAATAAACAAACACAACATACAAAAACAAACAAATAAGACAATAATTAAAGTTAGAAAAAATCACTCACTCACCACGCAAAAAACGCTCAGCTCTCGCTCTTCGCTCTCATTCACCACGCATTGCGCACGAGAGAAGAGAGAGAGAGAGAGAGAGAGAGAAAGAGAGAGAGAGAGAGAGAGAGAGAGAGAGAGAGAGAGAGAGAGAGAGACAGAGAGAGAGAGAGAGAGAGAGAAGAGAGAGAGAGACCTCTGTACCAGATAGTTCTCTCTGCTAAAAATGTCTTCTTGTTAAACATGGGGGAGGCTTGTCTGAAGGTGCCCCCAGAAAGTCCGACGACCCCAGCGGACAACATCCGGTCAGTCCTTCACATGAACCGTAGAGCCAGCAGCCTTCAGGACATTGCTGCCCGGGCTGAGGTAAGTCTCATGGTCTCCATGGAGAGAGAATTAGTAGGGTGGGATGATAATATAGTGAAAAGTTGTTGTGGAAGGGGTTCAGACATATCTTTGACCAATCCAATATTGATGATCCTCCTTTTCAACGGCATATGACGATCACCTCCCCTACTTGACAGAATACCTCCATTGACCGACAGCCCCGGAGAGGACGGCAGGGGAAAGACTGGCTGTTGATGATCCAATTCCACCTGAGGGGTAACACCACTTAAACGTGAAGCCTTCCCTCTGGGATGTTAGATGTGGAGGTGTACACAGGCCCAGACTCCACGCTGCCCCGCGTTGCCTCAGTGAAGCTGCATTAATAATGGTGTGTCTGCCCTCAGAAGTAGTATTCATGCTCAAACTTACATGAACTTAAATGAGTTTAATGAATGTAGTATTATTTATATGGATGAGAACCAGACTTTTATTTTTGAATGTGTTAAAAGTAGGTCACAGTGATGTAGCTCAGTTAAGAAAAGACAGTCGGTCAATTGTGTGAATGTCCTCTTCCCTTCTCACACTCATGAAAAGCAATGGCTGTAAGTTTATAATAGCAGTATGTAATGTATGAAGATGTCTAGCATTCTAAAAACATGATGTTTAGTTAAATCAAGATAATGAGCTAATGGAAAGTGTGGGCCTGCGTTAGAATTAGCCTGTTGTTGCTATGAAGCGTGGTTCACTTTCGGCGCGTAGTCCTAGTTATTCTTTCTAGGTTCATTCCATTCTGTTTATTAGCAACTTGTGCTGTAAGGGAAGCTAAGGTTTTGTGTTGTTTCTGCTTACAGTTTCACTCGTGGTATTGACATGTGTGCATTAAGGGGAAAAATGAGCTAGCCGACAACGCCCACCCTAAGGAATTGCACCCAGGGAAATCTTAATCAATGAACTCAAAACAAGAATCTAGCACACATGTTTGTGTGACTGACGGCACCAGAGACAAGGTTCCAAAAATAAGTTGTTTTTTATTACCTAAAACATGTGGGTTCCACCATATAACAAACAGGAAAATTTCAATCACACTGTATGTAGGGATAGACAGGCAATCAGGGCTGAGGCTTACCAGCCAGGGGCAGTATACCAGAGACGGAGGGGAATACATAAACACCAACCAGTCACTGGTGCTCACACATACTCACAGCAACACAGGATCAAAATGGTAAAATAAGAGAGAAAATCCAAGAGGACACACGGTGAAACACACTCGGGGAAAAATCGGCACCACCACCTAGGGGATCTAGTTGCCTCCCTGCCGTGGGCAATTCAGTGCCTGGAAACGAAGGAGTAGAAGAGAGAAGAGAGGCATATACAAACGACCAAACAAAACAATAAACACACAACTGCAACAAAAATGACCAAGGCTATGGTTTGGTGGCTGGGATGATGGCCAAAATAACCCTAACAAAACACACCACAGAGATACAGTACAGATATAGGCACACGTTTAAGGCCCAAAGTAAAGAACCACATGTCTCAACGATAGGGGCCATCAGATGCTCACACAATGCACACACTCATTTGAATTCTATCTGCTGATAACACTCGCGCCGCAGTCCCGGGTGCTCAAGGCCAGGCAGGTGTCATCTCGAAGAAACCCCCACGCCAGTCTTGACACACATAAACTCACAACACACAATTAGCTAGAAAGAAGACACATAGAAACCCCACGCCAGTCCTTGACACGCATAACTACACAAAACACAATTAGCTAGAAGGAAAACGCATAAGACTGATACACCCAGAAGGACAATTACGCTCATTTTAAGCAGAACCTCTACAAGAGGCAAAGCTCCGGACGACCTCAGCGGCTGTTAAGGGACTTAGACATTTTCGCTCGATCAATCTCTTACGCTCTATATAGCTCAGTATAACCTTTTTTCAAACTTACTAAATAAATCCGAGCCCTTGTGCTGACAATTTTATCGCCTCTCCGTCTCAAGTTTATCTGCTCAAAGTAGGCAGACTATTTTCCCAACACTGAGCAGATCACTTAATGAATCCGCAAACTATAGAATGGCCTGACTGATCCACAAGTGCTAGCACCAAACTCACAGAATGTAAATTCACAAAAGAAATAAGTAAGAAACAAACAAAATATAACACAATAACACACAAAACAGGCCCAAAAGGATCTTAAACATTGCGTGACGGCCCACTGGCTATCCGCAACTATGAGAAGGCCCCTGCCAGGGCTTAACCAGAAGCAGGGCACAAACAAAACCATAAACAGAATCTCCCAAATTAAACCAAACACTTCCCAGGACACACACGCAACACACGTGCAAACACTCTACACACACACCACAAAACTCACACTAATTGTGACACGGACAGGTGGAAACACACACAAGATAGATAACAGATATAGCCGGAACAAGTTTGAAAGGAGTGGTCGTTATCTTTCCAGGCTAGCCCAGGACAGCTAGGCAGCTTTCAGGTAAGCAACGGTGGCAAACACAGCAGTCGGGCAACGATACAATCGCAATGTAGAAGGCATACAGGTCACCCCGGTTAGTGCTAAACATAATTCTAAAAACAAAACATATAGCGGATCTAAAATAAGGGATACATAGCCAGCGAAGTTAGCAACTTCCTTACTAAATGTACGTTCGGTAGGAATCCACATCCACATGAACGAATGTACACGATCGATAATCCGCACGCACCACCGACCAAGGCAGGGCAACTAGCAAGCAACAGGCACAGCGCTGCCAAAGCGACCAGGTGAAAAATAACTCACCATGTACAAACAATCAGAGTCAGAGGGTCCATAAGGAAAGCGTGCGTACGTACTGTAGCAATTTTTCCTGCCAGGGCGTATCCATGGAAGTAAGGAATAGGAGATGCAAGCCATTGGCCTGTGACGACCCTGATCATTAGAAAGGCCTGCCCTGCGTCTACCACAGATCACAATATAAAGAGGAAAATAAAGGGAGCAAGTAGCGCTCCGACCTGGCTCAGTGTGTTAGTATCTGAAGTTTGGCTTGCTGTTAAACTGCGATAACGTTGAGCAATACCTAATGCGTAGGGAGAACAGTACAGTGAAAAGCCATACTACATTGAAGTAGGAAACGATGAGAGACCCAAGCATGCCAACACCGATATATTCAGCGTCGTCAATAAGGGAACGGTAAATCTCCGAGGAGAACATTCACGCCGAACCCTCCCCCAAGTCATCGGCCACCCTACATTGAGAGTAGCGCTGCTCCACAGCGCTCATCTTACTTCAGGTCTTGTCCAGGAGACTGCCGCCAGAGCCAGAGCTTCGGCTGAAAGCAGCCGCAACCAAGGGAAGCCTATGCTAAGAGCAGTTGGAAATCAAAAACACAAAGAATGGACTAGACATAGAATTAAGAAAATTAGAAATTGAAAAAGAAGCAAAGTGCACGGGTGAAAGCAGACGTTTGAAGCAACTGCAGCTGCAGCTATAGAAAATGAAGAACTGTGCTAAGGTTTGAAAATGTCCCACCACACGGAATCAAAGCGCCTAAAAGAATATGTGCAGGTCAATCATGCTCGGCTCACCTCCATCTTGCCTCACTAATGAGTCCCGGCGAAGACGGAAAGCACGCAGTGGCCACCGCATCGCAGCAGCTGAGAAGATCCCCCACGGAACGCCACAAGACCACCGGTGGAATGAGCGTGCGGAATGCGAGCAAGTGGCCAAGAGGAGATCAGCAGCAGCCTTATGGTTTCCCCCATCTCGCAATGCAGTCAGGCGACATGAGTACAACCCCACTCAGCCATCAACCACCAACTATGGCTTCCTCGCGGATGACTTCAGACCGCCCCCAGCACAGCCTCCAGGATCGAACCTTGCCCTGAAGCAATTGAACATTCCACACAGATATCAGTGGTCAGTACTCCCTCCTCAAGCCACACTCACATATTGAAGACTTGCCAAAGTTTCTGCATGCAGAGAATAGTGACTTCTGGCCTCACAAAAATCGATGACACACCAGAGAACCTTAGGGCGTGGCAGTCGTCATCTTAAATGCAACGCAGGGCTTAGGATATCATATAGTGAAGAATTGGAACCCTTCTAGTGTAAGTGGCAAGGAAAATGAGTCATCTGACACGTGAAGAGGATCGTCCTGTTCAGTATCACAAACCCCAAAGCTGCCCTACAGAATTCATGGGACAGCGAATGCAGAATGCTATGCACACCAGAAATAGGAAAATGCGTTTAAATAGACTTGATAACTTCCCCGTCTGTCCTGCTAGAGCCAACTTAAAACTGAGAGAGCTCAGTGAATCTTCCTCAGAAGCTGTTCGGTAAAGCCAAAAAACGATGGATGATCTCTCCTGCCTGGCCTACCTCGACCACGCCTCGCGGGAAAAACCCCATAGTGAGATTGCCTGCAGAAACAACTTTCCTATTTTCATTTTTTTGTGGACTTTGTCTAGGCCAAGCCAAGCCTGAAATGATCCCGAACGTCAGCCTGTCAATTCAACAGCCCCATAAGCAAGGTGAGAGCAACTCTGCTTTTAGCCTAGTGGAGATCAAGACTGCTATAGCTGTGACAAGACAGTGTATCTGCCACTGTTGACACAGGCTAACAGCATCTACAGACAACGACCCAGCTCGATACTGCCCTGTGCACAGAAAGCTCATCCCTTGGACAGATGCAGGTCATTCAGAATGAAAACGTTGCAAGAAAGAAAACACTTAAAAAGACACAACGCTGCTTCAACTGCTGCTCCCCAAGCCGACCTGGCTCCGGAGTTGCGAGGTAACACGGAATGCGGCTAAGTGTGACAGCAAAAGACACTGGCCTGGCAATGCACCCAGACACATCTTTGCCTTCCCTCCATGGCTCACTCCACACCAAAAGAGATACACGACACAAGGCAGTTCCCACTCGAAGTGACGTCCACGATGCACAAAAGTGGTGCAGCAAGGGCAAGCCTCCCCACGCTCCTGCTAAAGGTTGTGCCTGGTTCCGTCTTCTCCCAGGGTCAGCACAGCGCTCCATCAAGATGTACGCCATACTCACGATCAGAAGGTAATCGCTCTCTGGTCCCGCTCTGAATTTTTTCCCCTTTCAAAGTGACAACAGTGACAACAAGTCGCCAGTCCTTTGAAGAGAAACCTTTTTGAAAATGTATGGAGAAAGAAATTCCGCAATATGAAGAAGACAACTGGTAGCTCCCTACCATTCAAGTCACCTTGTCCTGCTGCTACAGAGCAACAGAGGGCAACGCTGTCCCGTCTCAAAGTCTTACGGAGCAGCTGTGAGCAAGAAACGTGAGATGAAGCAGCAGCATGGGAAAGCTGTTAGAAAACACACGCAGAAAATCGCACTCCATCGATGACACACAGGAACGCTGGTACTTGCCCTTTTTCGGGGGTATATCACCCCCAGGAAGCCCTGGGCAAATACAAGTCGTTTTGACATCAAGCGCCACAGCACAGCCTCTCCTTCAACTCAGTGCTGCGCACAGGCCCTGAACTGAACAACACTCTCCTTGGTGTGCTGCCTGCGTTTCAGGAAGGACCTCATCGAGTCACTGTCAGAATACAGCAGATGTTTAGGATTCCTGGTGACCATGAACACAGGACTACCTCTGAATGCCTGTGGCATAAAGATAATGACCGTTCCAAAGGAGATTTCAGGAGTATTCTGCATCTGTACACGCCTTGCGCAAAGCCCAATCGCAGCGGTTGCCACCTACGGTCTGCGCGAGCTGCTCAGAGAGGTGAAGCGAGGTATGGTGCAGACACAAAGCATTTGTTCAAGACACTTTTATGTAGATGATGGGCTCATGTCAATGCCCACAGACTGTCCGGGCAATTTCTTGTCTACGGAGTTCCTACACGTCCATGTCAGATATTGCGTCTAAGACAGATGAGATAATGGTACAAACACTCGCAATCACTTGTGTACGCATTATGGTCACATATATATTGTAAAGAGTAATACAAAAACAAAACGCTTTGAAACATGCATCAACAAATATACAACAGACCATACAATAAATATCTGAAGGCCCAGATGGGAGTTCCGCCCTGCCGTCTATCAGAAGGCTCGCAGGGAGAAGTCCCACCGAGGGATTAGAGCCATGAGTTTCTTATTCACTCTGGTTGGGCTTGTAGGGGAGCCGCCCCCTCAGATCGCACCAAAAGAGTCTTGTTTACAGATGGTAATCTTTTGATTGAAGCTCTTCAAGTGTCATAAAATACAGGTTTTGCCACCTGCTTTGACCCTTCATTACTCCGCTGCCAGGGGACAAGGACAGGCCCATGACAAAAGTCATGATTGGGTTATATATACGAAACAGTTAACATCAAGAGAGGAGAGGAACGGGCCGACAACTGGAGGCTATCACTCGGAAC
>OLKM01007031.1:0-5000 GCA_900291075.1 Melanogrammus aeglefinus
CGGGTAGACCCGCCCGCCCGCGGGCCGACGATTCCGGCCCCCGGGCGGGGGTCGCCTCGCTGGTTAAATTCCCTTCAAGCGGGCTTTTCCTTCTCCTTCCTCGGGTTGATTTTATCCGTCCTCTGGTTGATTGAATTACGCTCTCTGGCTCTCGTTTCGCAGCGTAATAATAACAACAACAATTGTAATAATAATGGATTCGGCGCGACCCCCCACACACACGTCTCTGTCTGCCCGGCCATAAGGGCCTCTCATCTATGGGGGCACGTGTCTCTGTCTCACCCCTGGGACTGATGGCTGAAAGACCTGAATAATCAGTAGTAATAAACAAAAAGGAGAAAAAAAAAAAATAATAATAATAATTATAGACTCCCAGCAGCTGACCCACACACACACACACACACACACACACACACACACACTCTTGTCTGCCCGGCCAAAGGGTGCCTCTCCTGGGGGCAGTGTCTGCTGTCTTCCCCCTGGGACTGATGGCTGAAAGACCTGAATAATAGTAGTAATAATAATAATAATAATTATAGACTCCCAGCAGCTGACCCACACACACACACACACACACTCTTGTCTGCCCGGCCAAAGAGTGCCTCTCCTGGGGGCAGTGTCTGCTGTCTTCCCCCTGGGACTGATGGCTGAAAGACCTGAAGAATAGTCAGTAATAATAATAATAGATAATAATAATAATATAGATAATAATAATAATAATATGATAGACTCCCAGCACTTAGACCCACACACACAACCACACACCACAAACCACACACACGCACACTCTGTCTGCCATCGGCCAAAGGTGCCTCTCCTGGGGGCAGGTCGATGTCTCCCCCCGGGAACGATTGGCTGAAAGACCTGATAATAGCTAGTAATAATAATCAATAATTATAGACTCCAGCGAACCCACACCCACACCCACACCACACACACACACACACACACACACACACACACACACACACCCGGACAAATGTGTAAACAAACCACTTACCAGGCTCCCTGCACCTGACCCACGTCCACGCTTGTGTCCACCCGGGGACCGGGGCGTCCTGGAAGATCATCATGGGCCCGTGCCCACATCGCTCCCACCGCACACTGACCCACACACACACACACACACACTCTTGTCTGCCCGGCCAAAGGGTGCCTCTCCTGGGGGCAGTGTCTGCTGTCTTCCCCCTGGGACTGATGGCTGAAAGACCTGAATAATAGTAATAATAACAAATATATAGACACCCACACTACACACACACACACACACACACACCACACACACACACACACACACACACACACACACACACACACACCCGGACAAATGTGTAAACAAACCACTTACCAGGCTCCCTGCACCTGACCCACGTCCACGCTTGTGTCCACCCGGGGACCGGGGCGTCCGGGAAGATCATCATGGGCCCGTGCCCACGTCGGTCCACACCGGTCACAGACCCCACACCCACCACACACACACACAGACCTACATCTCTACCCGGGTCTGGGTGCCTAAGCGAGTGCCTACTCCTGGGGGCAGTGTCTGCTGTCTTCCCCCTGGGACTGATGGCTGAAAGACCTGAATAATAGTAGTAATAGCAATAATAACATAACTGCAGAGCTCCCCAGCACGCAGACCCACACACACACACACACACACACACACACACAGCACACACACACCGGCACACATCTGTGTAAACAAACCACTTACCAGGCTCCTGCACCTGACCCACGTCCACGCTTGTGTCCACCCGGGGACCGGGGCTGTCGGAGATCATCATGGGCCCGTGCCCACGTCGGTCCACACCGGTCACAGACCCACACCCACCCACATCAGACAGTTGGCCGCGCGGCCGGGCACAGTTCCCCCCGCTCTCTTCCGTCAGCCCACCGGGGTTTTGATGTCCACCGCGTCCTCCCCGGGGCTCCACTAGCTCGGTTAAATTCCCTCATTCCTCCTATCCGTTCCCCGGTGCTCGCTTTGGTTTGCGTTTCATCGGAGCGGAGCGGAGCGGCGCGGCGCGGCTGCGGCGACACTGACCATTCGCGTGTGTGTGTTGTGTGCACCGCCGTGATCCCACCGGGTAGACCCGCCCGCCCCGCGGGCCGACGATTCCGGCCCCCGGGGCGGGGGTCGCCTCGCTGGTTAAATTCCCTTTAAGGCGGGCTTTTCCCTTCTCCCTGTCTGGGGTTCGTTTATATCCGTTCCCCGGTGCTCGCTTTGGTTTGCGTTTAATCCGAGCGGAGCGGAGCGGAAGCGGCGCCACCTACGGGGTCCTGACCATTCGCGTGTGTGTGTTTGTGTGCACCGCTGTGATCCCACCGGGTATGTCCGGCCGCTCGCGAGCCGGTGATTCCTCCCCGGGGGGGTTGGTGGGTGGTCGTCTCGCTGGTTAAATTCCCTTCAAGCGGGCTTTTCCTTCTCCTTCCTCGGGTTGATTTTATCCGTCCTCCTGGTTGATTGAATTACGCTCTCTGGCTCTCGTTTCGCAAGCGTAATAAATAACAACAACAATTGTAATAAATAATGGATTCGGGCGCGCCACCACACGGGCGACACCAGAGGGAGCCATCGTACCGTCGTAGGATTCCGCTATAGAAAAATGGGGCTGGGAGAGAGAGAAAGAAAAAAAAAAGGCTGAATTAAATAAAACAGACACCCACAATGCAATCTAGAGTTTCCACCCGGCCAAGGGAGGCCTCTGTGCTGGGGCCAGTGTGTGTGTGTGTGTGTGTGTGAGTGTGCTCGCTTGCTGAACAGCACAGGGGAATTTTAGAAAATGGGAAGAAAAAAAAATTAAAATAAACTAAATAGGCAGGTCCCAGCCACCAGCGACACCAGAGGGAAGCCATCGTTACGGTCGTAGGATTCCGCTTTAGAAAATGGGGCTGGGAGAGAGAGAGAGAAAGAAAAAAAGGCTGAATTAAATAAACAGACACCCACATGCAATCTAGTTTCCACACCCGGCCAAGGGAGGCCTCTGCTGGGGCCCAGTGAGAGTGTGTGCTCGCTTGCTGAACAGCACAGGGGAATTTTAGAAAATGGAAAAAAAAATAAAATTAAATAAACTAATAGGCAGGTCCCAGCACCAGACACCCACATGCAATCTAGTTTCCACCCGGGCCAAGGGAGGCCTCTGCTGGGGCCAGTGTGTGTGTGTGTGTGTGAGTGTGCTCGCTTGCTGAACAGCACAGGGGAATTTTAGAAAATGGAAAAAAAAAAAAATTAAATAAACTAATAGGCAGGTCCCAGCACCAGACACCCACATGCACTGCATGTCTACCCAGGGGTAGGTGCGTCCACGAGGGGTCCTGCCCAGCAAAGGCCTGCCCAGGCCAGGCCCTCCCTGCCCAGGCAAGGTCCTCCCAGCCAAGGCCTGCCCAGCAGAGGCCTGCCCAGGCCAGGCCCTCCCTGCCCAGGCCAGGCCCTCCCTGCCCAGGCCAGGCCCTCCCTGCCCAGGCCAGGGCCCTCCCAGCCAAGGCCTGCCCCAGCAGAGGCCTGCCCAAGGCCAGGCCCCCCCACAGGCCAGGCCCTCCCTGCCCCAAGGCCAGGCCCCTCACTGCCCAGGCCAGGCCCCTCACTGCCCAGGCCAGGCCCTCCCAGCCAAGGCCTGCCCAGCAGAGGCCTGCCCAGGCCAGGCCCTCACAGGCCAGGCCCTCACTGCCCAGGCCAGGCCCTCACTGCCCAGGCCAGGCCCTCACTGCCCAGGCCAGGCCCTCACTGCCCAGGCCAGGCCCTCCCAGCCAAGGCCTGCCCAGCAGAGGCCTGCCCAGGCCAGGCCCTCACAGGCCAGGCCCTCACTGCCCAGGCCAGGCCCTCACTGCCCAGGCCAGGCCCTCCCAGCCAAGGCCTGCCCAGGCCAGGCCCTCACAGGCCAGGCCCTCACTGCCCAGGCCCAGGCCCTCACTGCCCAGGCCAGGCCCCTCACTGCCCAGGGCCAGGCCCTCACTGCCCAGGCCAGGCCCTCCCAGCCAAGGCCTGCCCAGCAGAGGCCTGCCCAGGCCAGGCCCCCACAGGCCAGGCCCTCCCTGCCCAGGCCAGGCCCTCCCTGCCCAGGCAAGGCCCTCCCAGCCAAGGCCTGCCCAGCAGAGGCCTGCCCAGGCCAGGCCCCCACAGGCCAGGCCCTCCCTGCCCAGGCCAGGCCCTCCCTGCCCAGGCAAGGCCCTCCCAGCCAAAGGCCTGCCCAGCAGAGGCCTGCCCAGGCCAGGCCCCGCACAGCCAGGCCCTCCCTGCCCAGGCCAGGCCCTCCCTGCCCAGGCAAGGCCCTCCCAGCCAAGGCCTGCCCAGCAGAGGCCTGCCCAGGCCAGGCCCCCCACAGGCCAGGCCCTCTCGCTGCCCAGGCCAGGCCACCCTCCCTGCCCAGGCCAGGGCCCTCCTGCCCAGGCCAGGCCCTCCCTGCCCAGGCCAGGCCCTCACTGCCCAGGCCAGGCCCTCCCTGCCCAGGCCAGGCCCTCACTGCCCAGGCCAGGCCCTCACTGCCCAGGCCAGGCCCTCACTGCCCAGGCCAGGCCCTCCCTGCCCAGGCAAGGCCCTCCCAGCCAAGGCCTGCCCAGCAGAGGCCTGCCCAGGCCAGGCCCCCACAGGCCAGGCCCTCACTGCCCAGGCCAGGCCCTCCCTGCCCAGGCCAGGCCCTCCCAGCCAAGGCCTGCCCAGCAGAGGCTGCCCAGGCCAAGGCCCTCACAGGCCAGGCCTCTCCCTGCCCAGGCCAGGCCCTCACTGCCCAGGCCAGGCCCTCCCTGCCCAGGCAAGGCCCTCCCAGCCAAGGCCTGCCCAGCAGAGGCCTGCCCAGGCCAGGCCCACAGGCCAGGCCCTCACAGCCAGGCCAGGCCCTCCAGGCCCAGCCAGGCCTGCACCAAGGCCTGCCCAGCAGAGGCCAGGCCAGGCCAGGCCCTCACAGGCCAGGCCCTCCCTGCCAGGCCAGGCCCTCCACTGCCCAGGCCAGGCCCTACCTGCCCAGCACAGCCAGCCCAGCCAGGCCTGCCCAGCAGAGGCCTGC
>OLKM01007031.1:10000-12808 GCA_900291075.1 Melanogrammus aeglefinus
AGGGGAAGAGCCGCAGCCGAGGTACGGAGTTACCGGATATCCGCACCCGGAGCAGGCGAGCCCGGGTGGAGCGGGCGAGGCCCCTGTAAAGTCGCAGTGGCAACGCAAGGCCACCGGCCACCTTCGGCCCTCGCAAACCTCTCTGCAAATGCGACCCAGCAGCCGGTCGCCTCCGCCACCGCCGCCCTAGGAAAGCCGGCCCGACGGGGCCGGAGGCCCGACGTCCGGGACGGCGAGTCGCCGACTAGACCATCTCACAGCGACAGCCGAGCCGCCGTACCGTAACCCGCCGGGTTGAGTCCCGCCGGGAAGACCTGCGCGGACCCCACCGCGTTTACCTCGTAACGGTTGCACTGACGCCCTGCTGAACTCTCCCTCTCCACGCAAGTTCTGTGTTCAACTTTCCCTGACACACTGCGCGGCGACCAACCCGTTCTCGTGCCACGCATATAGAGCCTAGATGGAGTTTACCACCCACCTTTGGGCTGCTCATTCTCCAAGCAAGCCCGAGCTCGCGGAAGACGTGCTGCCGCCCCAACGGCGGCGACCAGGCCCCTATCGCACCTCACACCGTCCAAGCGGTTAGAGCCTCAATCAGAAGGGACTCAGGCCCCCACGCCGACACCGGGAAAACACATCTTCCGTACGCACACATGTTCCACGCGCCCGACCTGTGGCGGAGCGGGGATTCGGCGCTGCGCGGATTTCCCTCTTTCGCTCGCCGCTATAGGGGCAATCCTGGTTAGTTTTCTTTTCCTCCGCTTACTGATATGCCTTAAGTTCAGCGGTCCTCTCTCGTCTGATCTCGGAGGTCGTATTCGAGATGGTCTCTTGGCGTTGGCATCGAACGCCTTCCGGACCGACGGGAGGGCTCACGGGGTCAGTGTGCGAGAGGTGGCTGCACTCGAGCGCCCCGCGGGGAACGGACGCCGCCCCCCCGTTGGCCTTCCGAATAGCCCCCAGGCATCCGGGTCGCGCCCCTGCACCGAGACACCGCGCTGAATGGCCTCAACACGAAACGGCCGGAGAAACGCGGTACAGCTTGTTTGGGTAACCCGAGGGTCATTCTCCGACCCGGCGCTTCCAGAGTCCTTCGTGTGAACATTGGCTAGGGACCATAACTCGGTTGTACGATACCGAACCGAAGATCTGTACCCGCGCGACGCCGCCCCGGCCGCGACGCCCCGAAGGCGGCCCGGCGGACCCGCAGGCGCGCCGAGCGAGACCGGCGCGGCGTAGCCCAAGAGGGTCCGATCGCGACCGCGACGGCGCTATGGTCGCCTCGAACTGCACACACGGGCATCCCGATCACGGAGCGTCTGCACTTAGCGGGACGGAAGGCCTGTGCGCAAAGGCCTGGCGAGCGCCCCAATCCGCGGAAGAAAAGCAGCGGTCCCGAGGCTACCGTCACCTTGTTCTCGATTGATTGCCAACGGCGACTCTCAGAGCAGGCGTATAACCCGGGAGAACCGTGCATGACCGCAACGGTCAGTTCGAAGTGCATTACGATGATCAATGTGTCCTGCCAATTCACATTAGTCTCGCACGCTAGGCTGCGTTCTTCATCGACGCACGAGCCGAGTGATCCACCGCTAAGAGTTTGTAATTTTTTCAATCTCCTTTTTCCAACCAAGGACAAAGTTTCAAAGACTCGAGGGGTTTAAGACTGGCGCGACTGACCCACGAGCGCCGCGCGCGAACCGCCGAAGCGACCCAACACCGGTCTTTGAACCACCTCTACCCACCTGCGTGACAGGCGTGGATGATGCGTCAGGGTACCCGCGGGACCGCGTTGCACCGGCCAGGGCGGGGCCGAGCTGCGCCCTGGAACAGAGTTTCGACGAGCAAAGCCGGGATCGACGCCCGGTCTGCCAGGCATACTTACAATCTTTCGGGTTACTATTGGCACGCGCTCAAGCTCCACCCTCCCGTAGGAACGGGCGGAGCGGGCCGGTGGTGGCGCCGAGCCCGGGGGGGCGCCGGGATCCCACCTTCGGCCGGGCCGCGCGCACGGCCCCTCAACTTTCCTTGCGCCCTCGGGGGGTTTTCGTGGGACCCTTGACTCGCTGCGTGCCGTTAGACTCCTTGGTCCGTGAATTCCAAGACGGGTCGGGTGGGTAGCCGACGTCAGCCGGCTGACGACCCTTTGCGCCAAGTGTAACGTGAGCCGTCCCACGCCCTGAAACGACGCGACGCGGTTGGGGCGCACTGAGAACAGTCCGTCCCGGTCGACCAGTCACGCCGGGGGCGAGGGGGCCCGTCCCCCCCTCGCCGGGTGGGGAGGGGAGAGAAGCCGCAGCGAGGTGTTGCGTCCGCGCCACGGGAAAGCGGTCGAGGTCGGAGCGGGGAGGCGGCTGTAAAAGCCATGGGCAACGAAGCCACCGGCCACCATTCGCCCCCGAACCCCTTCCAAGCCGACCCAGAGCCGGTCGCGGCGGCACGCCGCGGAGGAAATGCGGCCGACGGGGGGCCAGGAGCCGACCTCGGAGGCGGGGGTCGGACTAGACGATCCTCAACGACACGGAGCCGCCGTACCGTAACCCCGCCGGGTTGAGTCCCCCGGCAGACTGCGCGGAACCACTCCGTTTACTCTCTTACCGGTTCACGCCCTGTTGAACCTTCTCTTCAAAGTCTTTTCCAAACTTTCCTTACGGTACTTGTCGACTATCGGTCTCGTGCCAGTATTCTACTTAGAATGGAGTTACCACCCACTTTGGGCTGCATTCCAAGCAACCCGACTCCGGGAAGACTGCGCCCCGGAGCGAACGGGGGGCCGCTCCGGCCTCACACGTCCCACCAAGGGTTGAG
>OLKM01007032.1:0-12805 GCA_900291075.1 Melanogrammus aeglefinus
ATCGTCTATCTTATTTCCTTTCTAAAATTGTCAGATCTACTGTAGCATCTGGAAACGAATCCAGGGTGCGCAGTGCTGGTTATTGGTACTGTTGGACTAAACTGTATCCTTTTCAATTTCTCTATTATTTCTTTTGCCGCTCTGCACTGCTGCCAACAAAATTCCTAACTTCCTTTTTCTCTTTTCCCCAACTAGGTTTTAACCGTGTCTTGCCGCTGGGACTGTTCCTTGCTATGTCCTTGTAATGCACCCAGTATGGGTCAGTGACATTGCAGCCTTCTCAGATCAATAGGCATGACCCCCATTTCTAACTGGCAGCGCAGCTATAGGTGGTTGTTTTAAAACCGCCTGTAACATAAACGCAATGCCTGATTTTCTGTATCCCTTCAGTTTCTTCATATGTGGTCTCTGCTGCTGCCCATATACCACACTCCCATAATCTATAAACGCTCTAATTAAACCATCATATAGTACCCTTTAGTGCGCACTCTATCCGCCCCCTCACTCTTTTCCAACTAGAACACCGTCATTATATTATATAACCTTTTTGACATTTGGTCCACAACCTTTCTGAATGTGTTATATTCCATGTTAACCTTTCATCAAACCACATTTCCTAAATAACTTAAAGTGTTTTACCTCTTTTTAGGTCTTGTTTATAAAGTTTTACTTGTAATCTCATCTCCCACTCTTTTCCTGGTGAAAAAACATTATGTTTGTCTTCCCTACGAAAACTTAAAACCCCATTTATAAGACCATCCTCCACTCTATTGATTGCCTGCCTGTAATTTTTTTAACGTCTAGAATGAATTCAAATTTTCCCCCTCTTCCATTTGCCCCATCATCTGCAAATAATGAAAAACCCCATACCACTCACTATTTCTTTCAAAAACGCATTTATCATAATGGAAAAAAATAGGTGGACTCATTGCCTCCCCTGTGGGTGTTCCATTCTCTATTTTAAATTCCCTGACAAGCTTTTTCCCTACTCTCACCTGTAATTGATCTCTCAGTTAAAAAATCTTCAATCCATCTGTAGTATTCCCCTTTAACTCCACTTCCTTAATCTAACTAAATAATCTTCCTACCCACATCATGTCATATGCCTTTCTCAATACAAAAAAAACACAGCTACAACACTTTCCTTATTTATCTGTGCCTTTCTGATCTCAGCCTAAGGCATATGGTCGATCCATAGTGTTTCCTCCCTTTCTGAACCCACTCTGGATACTTGACATAAATCCTTTTCTCTCCATATAGTATGTTAATCTTTCCTTTATCATTTTCTCCCATTATTACATATATTCAATGATTAAGGCCCATTTGCCTATAAGTTCTCTGGGGTTAGAACTGTCCTTCCCTGGTTTTAGGTATTGTACATAACTCCTCCTTCCAACCTTTCTGGTAATTTACCTTCCTATCAAACTCTATTGTATAACTCCAATAATATTCCTTGTTGCTGCTCAACTTAAATTACTATCATTATATAAGCAAACCTGATCCTTTTCCTTTGGTGGCGGTCATCTTTTGTTTTCCTTAATGCACGATTCATTTCTGTCATTGTGAAAAGTCTTATAGCAAATCTTCATTTTCTTCCTCATCTTGCATCAAAACATCTTCAACTCCACTAAAGTAGCCTCCTCCCTCTTTTTTCCCTCTTCACTAATATTTTCTGAACTATGAACTCACAAAAGCCTTTGCTAACATCTCCCCCTTTTTCTTCTTCCTTCATTGCTATTGTTTCCCCTACCTTCAAACTGGATTCCATATTCCTCTCTTAATCTCATTCATCTTTTTAATCATGCCCCAATCTGTCCCAATTCCGTTTCCCGTCCACCGATTGCAAAAATTCCTGCCAACAGTTTTTCCTTGCTTTTTGTATTAGTTCTCCTTACATTTGCTTGACTTCTTTTATATTCAATAAGGTTCTCAAACTATGGTTTCCCTTTAAGCCTTCTAAATGCTTTATTTCTACTCTGATTGCTTTTACTACATTCTTTGTTCCACCATGGTACCATCCTCCTCTTTTTTCCCTTTTCCTTCTTTCCTCTTAATTGTTCTCTCTCAACAGCCTCTTAATATAACTCTGCACACATTCGTAATTAGCTGGTCAAATCTTCTCCTATCTCAATTTCTAACATTTCTTTTCTCACTTATTTCCTTAAAATAGTTCCCACTCTGCATTGTGAAAGTCCCAATTCAACACTCTTTCTAGATTGCACTCTTCAATTGTCAATTTCTACTCCAATGATTATAGGATAGTGAATCACTTCCCAACAGTCGTTTCTTTCCTTACTTCCCATGACATACTCCTGCCAGTGTATCTGTTCTACTAGTGTAAGATCTATACTACTCTGACTCCACCCATTGCTCATACATTTATTCTTGTCCCCTCCCCATCTATTTAAACAAACATTCCCT
Source organism: Melanogrammus aeglefinus (assembly GCA_900291075.1). NCBI lineage: Eukaryota > Metazoa > Chordata > Actinopteri > Gadiformes > Gadidae > Melanogrammus > Melanogrammus aeglefinus. Next base: position 2,422 of record OLKM01007032.1, read on the forward strand.
TGTTTGTCCAATCTAATTCCTCTATCACCTTCCCCATTATCCATCATCTTTCCTTCCTCCCCATAACGTGCTGTGTGGCGTTTAATCAATCCTCCAACACATATTATGCATTTTTGGGCCTTTGTTCCTACCCTCTTCCATTTCTCCAACTTAAATCTTTCTTACATGGATTTGTACGCACATATTTGTACACGGGATTATAGTCATTTTCCTTTTATTACCCAGATTTCAATAACCATTTATCTCTAGCACTAGTTTTCATAATTCATCTGGTATACTCTTCCTCTCATACAATATCTTCCTTCCTTAATAAACGTTGCCATCACCCCGCCTGCCTGCCGCATTCCTATCCAGTCTAAACTGAGTTGTATCCTACAATTTAGAAAATCCAAGTGGGATTTCATCCATGTTTCTTTGTATACAATGATCTTCTGGTTTAAGGTCTAATTTCTCTTCTATTATATCTCTTAAATTCTTGAGCCATTCGATATCAGGCTTCCTGGGCATTCCACTGCAGAATGAATGCAATCAACATCCATTATTTATACTACTTAGTAACCCCTTCATTTCTATTGATCCTCATCCTGTACCCATCTCTCCGCGCGTACCTCCTTTATGTCTAAGTATTCCCTTGCTGCCTCCACAACAATCTTTATCCGCATCTGACCTCTGTACCTTTTGTACTTTTGTCCTTGCATAGCTAGATTTATGACCTTCGCCATGAAGAATTACAAAGTTAGGCCTTATCCACAATCAAAAGTGTCCTTATTCACATCACATTGCACAACCTACTGGCTCTAAAGCTTGCCTGTGCATATCTCAGAGGGTTCAACATGACACCCACTATTTGCACCAACGGCCTTGTGGTTCCTTTTACTTTGTTTGATTTGCCTCTGGCCACATGTTTACTTTATTCTGGACTTGATATATTTCTGAATTTCTTTTGCTTTCAATCTGTGCTTCGCATCCCTTGATATCCCGCACTGTGATCACCTCACAAAATTGCAGCATTTAGCATTTAGCTTTTGCTCTGCCTCGCATTTTACCGTATTCATTGATGTTCCCCTGCACATTTGGCAGAATCCTGGCTTTGCCCTTACATTGTCCTGCTTAATATGCCAAACCCTCTGGCATTGTAAAGCACCGCAATGGCCTGGGAACAAATTCTCTAACTAACCGGCTAACTCAAGGTATCCAATCGTAACCTTATCCTTTTATTGCCCCTTCAAACTGAATAAGCACAGACAAACTGTCCACTATTTTCCCCTGGTATCTGGTGGACAACCTTTTTTTCAACAGTCCTACTTGGCTCTCCCTTGATTTCTTTCTGCAGTTCTTCAATACTTAAGTCTATTGGCACTCCGGTTATCACTCCACGTACTCTTACGATTTATACCAGGGATAATGACTCTTTTGATTCTCACTTCGTTCAGTGTACTCATTTTCAAATATTTTTCTTGCGATGATCTCTGTGTTAACAGCTTCTATTAACATCCTTCCTTTGCTCAAGAACCTTGCCTGTTTGACCGAACCAATCTCATTCCTCATAGCTTTCGACAGTTTGACTGGGTGTAGCTTGCTTACTAAGATATCTCTTCAACTCCACAATCACTTTCCACAATTCTCCTTCCTTCCTTCCTCCTTGCTTTTTTTCCGTTCCTTCTGTCGACTTTTCTTCTTGTCACTATCACTCATCTCCAGAAACACTTCTTTTGTTCTATTCTTTTTCATACTGGTCACGGGATTCCACACTTCTGCATCTGAATCATCATACTCCATATCATCACTAACGATACCAGACTTCGCCAATCTTCCAGGTCCAAACTCCATCTTAGCATATCACTAATACTTTTGTTTGACTCTCCTCGATGCCGCCAACTCGCTCCGCTTCCTCCCGCTGCGAAGCCCAGGCAGAGACAATAGTTGAGCTAGCGTCTCCTTTTTCTGTAAAATGTTGGCTCCATTTCCTGTTTCCTGTCTGTGATCCAGAGGGCGGGACGGATTTGGACATCCCAATCGGCCGGTATCAGGATCACTCTGATCCAATCCAGCAAAGTTTTGAAATACCGGGATAGATCAGGTTGATCCGTGGCTGAGGACAGGGGGATTTGGTTATCCGGATCATTCTGATCTGGATTACAAGTTTTGAAATACCGGCCCCAGGGGCCAGTATTTCAAAACTTGTAATCGGCAGATTGGGATGTCCAAATCCGTCCCGCCCTCTGGATCACAGACAGGAAACAGGAAATGGAGCCAACATTTTACAGAAAAAGGAGAAGCTAGCTCAACTATTTTCTCTGAATTAAAGTAGAGTTATAAATCTTAGCCAGTGTTGATGCGTCTCTCATGACTAGATGAAAATGCGAATCATTATTTATTTGGAGTTACCACCCAACTGTTAATCTAATCAGCACAACAGTTGAAGAAGAGCTCGGCGATCTCTAATTAAGCAGAGTTCGCCGCCACGCTAATGCGAGCTTGTTAACGCTGCTCCATTGACTCCTGTGTTAAAGGAGCTAACAAGCTAGTAAATAGGGCTAGCCTAGCGTCCTGTATGTCCGCGGTCCACAGTCCATTTGATGCATTCACTCGCAAAGCATTGTGGTGTAGATTTTAAATGTGTTGTTACATATCTGTTTTTAGGAAAACAGTTGTTAACAAAGGGGGACAGCCCTAAAACCTTATTTAGATTTTTCTTTGCCAGATGTCTGTGGGACTAGAGACTGTGCAACAGACTTGCTCCAAATAGCATTACTTATCTGTGAGCTTTGGCTATGAAAATTAAGGTGTGCTGCCTGAATGCATGTGAATAAAAACATTTGACAGAGTTTTCAGTAGAGGCCTTCTATCAGTGGGTAACTTAACAAAAAAAACAAACTGTTAGGGCCTACTTAAATAAGGCATTCATATCAAACTTAAACATACAATCGAAGTTTTGTTAACTAAAGGCACCAGACCTTATCAATTGAGGATCAAGGAGAAATACAACACTTAACACTGTTTGGTTTTAATTAAATCACATTGTTTTCTATTCCTTACATAATTCCTTGTTAATTGGAGTTTGTAATGTCACTTTACAGCAAGTGTGTAGGGCCTAATGTTTTATCTGTGTTGCACTTCTGACCGCCGTATTTGTTAAAGCATTGCAGTGAACAGCGTGCATGTTCGCAGAAAAAAAAAAAGGAACGTGAAAAGGTAATAAACATTGATCAAACAGCAGTGAAGCTTAGGTTGTAATTAAACAAAGAACTTTGGGAGCAGTTACACTTCAAACTGTCTTTCAAATCTTAACAGTGTAATCTCTCCTCAAATCCACCCTCTGAAGGTGGGATCAGGGTTGATCCTGATTTTAGGATCAAACTGATCCAGATCCAGATTTCCCACCTTAATTTTTGAAAATAACTCCACAGCAGCTTTTAATCCGGATCAAAGGCAGGATTGGATTGCCAAATCTGAATCTGAAACTTCAGGATCAGATTTGCTTTGAAATACCCGTTTTTAGGATCTGATCAGGATTTAATCCAATCCAGGTGGATTAATCCTGTCGGATCATTTTGAAATACCGGCCCCTGATTCTGGTTGGTGCTCCAGCTAGTATGCATTCATATATAGATTGCAGCTAGTAGCAGCTACACACGGTTCGATTGCTATGCCAATGTGGTTATAGTTGTTTTGTCTGATTGAGATATTCTGAACGTTGGACTTGGAGCCAGTTGGTAGAGGCCTACCTGACAATAGGCCTAAAATATGTTCTCGTGTTAACCTGCTGTATGATTATCCTAAAACTCTAGGGGATTTTATATTCGTGCGGGCATAATTTGCTCATGATGTAACGAGTGGAAGTGTGAATTGGTCCTTTTGCGAGTGTTTACTGAAGTCGGCTCTGTCAGGATTTGGCAGATGCACTTCTCTCCTCTGGGTGCTTGTTTTTTTTCATTTTTAATGCAGCATAACATTATGCTACCAGCAAACCCTTGCTCTTTCTTCAAAAGTGCTGCGATGCTCAGTAGTACCTCGTTTCATTTCCGTAGCCTACCCCCCTTTACAGCCTCGCCATTGATTGTCTGGTAAACTTTGTTGATGTCAAGATAAGTGTTAAATTGCCAACACTTTTCTTTGTCCTGTGTGTATTAGTATTAAATATCCCGAGCCAATACCCTGGTGTTTCCAACGTCGTTTTGCAAAACAAGCCAAAACACAAACTGGTTTTTCAATACCTGACAATACACTGCAGAGCATATTGTAATGCAGCGTTGAATGGATGAATAGCTGTAAAACAGGACAGCTCCGTTTAGTTAAGTCCACTTACTTCCTCTCTTTAACACAAAGAGCTCTAACAAGTTTTGGATTTTGAACTCATCTGCGTGAGTTTCAAAAAGTAGAACTTACTGTTATTAATTGTGTTGACTATTTGAAAATGTTATCAGATAAGTGTGTGTTGATTGAACTTGGGTTTCAAAGTTATCAGATGGGGGGGCGGGGCGTGGGGGGAAAAGACCGGGAGTGTGCCAGCATGGAGCAAACTTAATATTTGGACTTTGTGAGTTTAAATTGTCTTCTTTAAAATTCATGGCAAGGCTGAAAGCATGCATGACAGAAATAAATTTTAAACACCGCAGATAAGTCATATATCATATCGAAATACAGACACCTTTGTAGTACAATGATCAAGGACTACCTTCGACACGCGGGAAGAGACTATGCTGAAACGGCCCGATACCGAGGCGGAGGCGGAGTTAACACGACGCGGGGACCGAAGTGACGAGTGGTGAACGTGTCGAAGTAGATTTCTTTACACGAGGCTGAGGAACAGCAGGTGAGTTTAGCCTCGTATCTATCTCTAATTAAGTCTTTTAACATTAACCTCATGTGTAGTAACGTAATAACGTTAAATGTGTAGGTTGTGCTTTTTTAATAGCCTGGAAAATGTGACTGCAACATTAGTTTTTATTCGAGCCCGACATGAGTTGGCTAGTTTGCTAGTTAGCCACCTAACGGTTGAGGCTGCGTGTTAGGGCTGCTGTCACTTCGTGCTCGTGCTTTGCTCACTTTGTATTTTATATTGACTAGTTACTCCAATTCATTTAGTAAAGTTGTTTTAACATGGATATTATGCCGATAATTAATAATGAGCAGCATGCGCTGTTTTTTTCCGCGGTCCCCTGTTACCGGTATGTTTTACACAGACAGATGGAGCTTGTGTGACGGGACGTATGGCTACCGTCACGGTAGCGATACGCTACCCAGGACATTATTAAGAGACTGAAGCTGTGTTCGAAATCGTTCCCTATCATGGATTTAGCGCACTAAATAGGGTGCACGCCATTTTCTAGGGTGTTCGAATTCTCAGTGGTCCACTATATAGGGCACTATATAGTGGACTTAAAATAGGGTACATACGATGTTCCCTACATGTTACTCCCGTATAACCACACAATTGCAATGCGGTTGTATTTTTCCAGGGGAGAAGAAAGAAGCCGACATAACCGCGAAAACGAAATACATTTAATGATGGAGTTCTCCGGCTTTCGTTTTAGAAATGTCAACAATTTATTTGGGATATAACATAATAGAATATTTAACAATTCAAAAATTAATTAAACACAGGAAATCGTAACATTCAACATCAATACAAACCTCCAGCTTTCGTCGTGGATGCGTGCCGGTTTGTGTTTACTTGATGTGGGCGCATTCTGTCTGCGTCACACAAATACCCGGCGCCGCATTTACTGACCGCAAATGACGTTTAGAAATGTTCAGCGTAGTGAGTTCCGAATTCTTGTTCCTTATTCCCTATATAGTGCACTATATCATGTACACTATATAGGGAATAGGGAACGAGTGTATAGGGAACGATTTCGAAAATGTTGCCTGTGTGTTTGTCTATGTGTTCCGTTATCTTCATACTGTTTTCAAATCGTTATCTTCATACTGTTTTCAAATCGTTTATCAACCACGACGCGCTACGGCAGTTTATTATAATCTTGCAAGTACCATCATTACAACTTTCTGTTTAATACCATTTACCATTAACGTCACCTGTTCTTTTGCAATAACCACTCAAACAAGTATGTCGTTGTTAAATTCCATGTCCGTTTATTTAGTTTAGTTACATGTTAACACAGCGTAAATGTTCGTCTCGTCTTGTGTTTGTATTAGGGGTTGCGTGCCGCGTCAACGTGGTTTAAATTCAGAGTGTTTACCACCTAGTTCAAGTCGCTCGAACACATCTACCCATGACAACTTGTAATTTGATGAATTAACTGAAAATGAACGTCATTTATAGATAAAAAATATATTGTTTTAGCTAACGTTAAGTGTCTGAGAACAGTTGAATTATTACTTTGGTTGACAGAGGATTAGGCTGATGACAGAGGAGAGGATATGTGATGGCACAGGGCTGTTTACCAGTTTAAACCATTGAGTTGAACAGATTGTAAAATATATTTATTTTAATGTTTAGTCAGAGAGGTAGGAAAGGAAGGATAGGATATATTAAATGCTTAACTAATCATTATCAACAGGTTGGAGGTTTTAGAGCCTACTTAACTCATGTTGGCACTACTGATGAATTGAATAATAATATTGATTTGTGTTTTTGTTTTATTCAGTTTATAATGTACGGTAATATTCAACATCACAATTTACAGTCTTCATAATTAGCAGCAACACTACTTATAACAAACCCAAACTGAATATTTTAAACACCATAAAGGTTTTAATTCTTGCAGGGTTGTTGAATCATACTGCATAAGTGTTAGCTAAACGTAATCCAATAAACTAAATGTAATTCAAAATAACATAGAATATTGGTTTATAGTTGTTGTTTTTTTGAGGTTAATAGATAACTGTTCTTAACCACTAGTTGTCTAAATAAATGTTATGTTAATTTAATTATTACATTTTTCTGTTCACAGCAGAATTCAAGCACTTCCCCAGTTCATGTGGAAATGTATGTTTTGCACCTTTTCCCCCAGTGGCCAAGGAAAAATAATTACAGCATTATAAAGAGATCATGGACAATCACCGAGGTGTTCAGGCCTTGTCTGCATTTATTCAAGACTGTTTGAACACACTTTCCAAACCCAAACTGAACTTAAAAACCACTTGAAAGAACATTCAATAAGGTCAATAACAATGTGTGATCCAAGTATATGCTGTGAATTTGTGTACTTCTCAGCCTTTCAGAGCTAGTCATTATCATATATTGTGCCCCATTCTGGAAGACTCATTTGCAGGACGACAGGGAACACAGTTAAGTCGTTTCGTTTGCAGGTTGCTCTTTCAAGTCCAATTGTAGTACAGTCACATTTAACTTCTCATCCAGAAGTCGCTATCAATCAGGTTGTGCGCTCTGCATAAACAGTTTACAGACCAGAGCGTTTTTGTACACATGCACTTACTTACATGCAGTCTAGAAGCAGGATCTGTTTCTGGGACTGACGGCACTCAACTTCATATGATTTCCAGCTAACCCGAGGGTACCTCCTGTACCTGCCTCTATTAGAATGCAGTCAATTCACACCGTCGGTCTCTGCATCTTTATTTATCTACCGTTATCGCCAACAATTCTGCATGTTTCAATTCCTGCAGTACACAGGAAGTCAAATTGATGAGTTATTTGACATCTGGAGACTTTGCCTATAAAAATATTAAAACAATTATAGAGAAAGTTTTGGAGGAAAAAATAACTGTGGCAGCTTGATGTCTCATCTGTTGTACATCTTGTGCTCGATGACAATCCTAATCCGTTTCTTTCCAAGAGCAGGGCTTTGGGCACAGACGTAAAAGGCAGTCATTTTTCACAGAAAGATCCTTTTACAGTGATTGAACCCGCGCTTGAATATGTCGCTAAATCCACACACACAAAAATCATTCATCCTTGTTTATGTTTCCTATTCTTTAGATTTGTTAAGTAACTTTTGTTGGAAAGAAGTTGAGATTCTAGAGACATTACAGAGATCCAATGGACAGGACAGGCTCACTTCACTGGCTTCATTCTCAAGATGGTGAAATACTTTATAAGAAAACACACAACTTTTTGCTGAACGAATTCAGGCATAGCTCTTTGCTTATACATTGATGATTTTGAAATCTGTAAATCCTCCTGGGAACTTCAAAGAAAGAAAACATAAATTGTGTGTTTTTGGGTGATAGCTACTTACGCCATAAGACTTAGATGCAACATTATATCAATTTATCTAGCTGCATTGTGCAAAACTGTACCATATAAAACAATACTGGTTACAGCACAAGTTTTGGAGCCTAGCCTGATTAGAGACCTTCAGCATTTAGAGACGACTGGTGTATTTGTGAAAAGACTTGGGTCTTGTGTCAAAGGTACTGGTCTTTTTTACTGTGTCTGCCCGATAACTCTAGGTGCAGACCCCCCATTGCCTGGATACCAAGAGTCCTCCTTCAACTGGAAAAATTTTGCAGATCTTTGCGTTTGGCTACACCTTCAAAGATCATTCAGCATCATGATGGTCAACGAAGTGGGGCAATTCTACTTTGACGAAACCAAGAACTGTTTGATGCAAGCCATCTAATCGTGTATAACACAACTAATTCGCCTCGTGTGTTCATCCGGTTTGAAGAGAACCGTATTTGCACTGCCTTTCATTATGCAAAGGTTTTCCACCTGATTTTCTGCGACGATCTATTGGAGGGCGCGAACTGTATCCTGTGGACACACTATGCCAATATTGTCATCTCAGATCTTATGCTAAAAAGTATTTCACAATGGATGGCACATTTCCTTTTCAGTCTCTCTTTCCTGACAAAACTAGACCACAGGCCTCAGACCACATACCAACACAACTTTTCACAACCAAGAGCTCTGGGTGGCCACGGACAACGAGAAACTGGGCACTCTGACGCATTTCTCCACTGTTGATTGCGCCATCCATATTCGGCATGAGAGTGAAAAGTTGTCTGTGATCCTTGAACCTGAAAGACATTGTTGGCAGGTGTTATCAAGCCTCATTCACACAGAAACCTGTGCTACCCTGTACAAGCCAAATTTCTGACCAACAGACAGTTGCTCTTCAGAATTATTTCCTGGTACTAAATTACGCCCTCAAACATCATCTCTCTTGAACATTCATCCTGTTCTGATTCAGCACAATTTGGCCCATTAATGTGAGTTCTGGACACATCTAACGATCTGAGGCAACACACATATCTTTTTTAAAAGAGAATGGTCACAATACTGGCAATTTCACAAAATGATCTCTGCACAACGTTGGCCCACAAGACACTCAACTTGATGTTGTCATAAATCTATTGGTGCTTTCCCGCCGATGAGACTGCACGACGTATCAGTGTGTGTCTGTGGGGCATCCTAGTGCTCCGCTCAGGGCTATATGGAATTAAGTTTGAATGGGGTCTGGACTCCTGTTTCAATCACCCAGCCTCCCATTGCTTACTGAATGGGCCAAATATGCTAAAAGGCAACGGTAACTCCTCAAGTTGACATACGTGTGGAACTGCCCAAGATTTTGGGAACGAGTATTGGCAGATCTGTGTGTAGTGGACTGGTTTGCATATCCATTCATTACTGAAACTATTCCCACAGCGACCCTTCCAAGAGCATTCAGAGTTGTTACCACACTCGCCCAGAAGAGATCCTGCCCCTATGTGCATCTGAAGATCCCCCGGACCGCTGAGAATGACTAACCATTCCCTTGCTGCAGATACCCCTGTTGAGGAAAGCTGCTTCACGTGCACCCCCAAGGACAACATTCATGCTAGTACATTAAGGCTAATATTAGATTGGGCTTGGGTTTTTGTCATACATCTTAAACAAACATCTTAAATCTTTGGACCACATAACGGGATATAAACTGCACTTAAAAGGTTAGACGACACTATTTGCTATATAACGATGTAGTGTAGAAATGGCTACCTGATCTCTGAATTTCACCTCCCTATCGTTGTAAATCTACCTGAACCCTCTGCGTGTTCTTAAAGCGTCCATTCACAGCTTTCTCTAGATCTTATGTTATTTACATGTTTCACATGAAAGCGGTATTTTCCCTTGTTTGTCGTTATATGGTGCTTTCAGTTCTTGGATCTCACGTGCTTCTGGCTATTCCGTCTCACCCCTCGGAATAAGACGTGTCACCGCTCAGGCAGTTCCCCCCATCAGTTGGATGAGTTACTGATGTAAGTTCTGGGCAACCACTCCTCTCGGGCCTACCGTGGGAAGTTTCCTTTTACAGTGTTGAAGATCCAGAACTTTGAGAAGAGCTCTGCAAATTTGCACAGACATCAACGAAACCTACCAACGTGAACGGAGCCACACTGACAGTTCTGTTCACGCTTTTTCTGAACCACGTTTTTCTGAACCTCGACATTTAGGACTACTGCAAGCCTTTAGTTC
>OLKM01007033.1:0-12804 GCA_900291075.1 Melanogrammus aeglefinus
ACGCTGGCGGATAGTGCTGAGTGTCAAGCTGCTGTCTGGTATTAATAAACTAAAAGAAGGCCTTTGCTCGATGGCTCTCCCCATTGTAAGCTGTTGATAAAAGATAAGGAACTTATTTTTCAGCTGCTTTCAATTTCTTTCTGATTCCTAGTTCACTTTTTGTTTTGTTTCTTTTTGTTCCCTTAGGAGAAAGAGGGAGAGCTTTTAAAGGCCTTCCACCAATCAGAGCAGGTGCAGGGGGGAAGGGGGTGGGGGGGTGAGATAGTAACAGGAAGTGTGGAGAGTATCAACTATAGGCACATGTTGTTACATTGTGTGAGAGAAAGCCAGAGAGAGACGCGATGGTCTTTTTCATTGGGCTGTCTTTTGGCTGCCGAGTTGATGTCATGTTATTCGAATTTGCGTTTTCATTATAGTTTTGAAACAAGATAACGTATATAGATATAATGTAATTATTTATCAAAAGTTCGTACTTTTGGAAATATAAATAGATGTAGTCTTTCAGATTTGTCTTGGACTAAAGACTGCACTTGTGACAATATTTCACATTTATTAGATCACTGATATTGAAATTCATCAAGTTTTTTCAGTGGCATCCTAAGATGTTCCTGGAATACATTTTAAACATTGTCAATCTGTAACAAGACTTAATAGATATAAATACTCTCATGACATACTGAGATTTGGGAAGGGAATATCGAACGTCAAACTGAATTCCTCATGGTAGATATAATTCACTGTGTTCCATCTGTCTGGAACATACCCGATTTCTTCTAACAATACACATATAACGGTAGGATTATAATATAAACTAATAGGCTGTATATAGAGTGTGTGTTCATCGACTCCCGAATAGCGTGTCATCAAGTTTAAAAACACTTCGAGCGGGTTAGCTCTGTTGCGTGTGGGACAGCAAATCCAGTGATTAAGCAATCGAGGCGGTCAGTATAGTATATGCAAGGCAATAGTAGAGAAAATATGAAATCGTTTGAGGTCAGACGCTTCCCGGAGGAGCTTAGAAAAAGCAAAAGTTGTTGACTCTGCAATTTCTCAGGCGTGAAAGGAGAGTTGAATTGTTCGTAACCTTTTTTCCGTCTGGGCGCCGTTCCGCTTGTTGATTAACGCTGCTCTTGCAAATAACGTAGACATGTCTTTTTATTCATTGTGAACCGTGCTAGGGGCAACACAAACATAATCGCTTCTTACTGACCTAAATTAATACAATAGCATTCTGCTTTTGCTTTTCTTCTCCGGAATGAGAATATATGGTGTCAGGGATAACATAACGCTAGCTAGCTTGGCCTATGCTCTGCCAATGCCTAGATGTGTTTAAGGAAATTCCCATTAAGAGTCCACCCAAGTGGCGACCAATAACTATTTCATCAACATTTTTATAGCCCTATTTAAGGGTATCGTATACCTGTCACCAAATCCCTCTCTAAGCGGCCAAGAAACGCGCTAAGTGAAATACCATCCGCAGCGAAAGGCAAAAAAATTCATTGTCTATTAACTATATCCATTAACATGTTAAACTTCATTTTTCTAATCTCACGGGATGTTACACACAGATGAAGTGTTTCAATTTGCCAGCAGAGCGCTTAAGCAAGATCAAGAACAGTTATAAATAAAAAACTCACAACATGTCCACTCACAAACATGGTTGTAGTGGCAAGTCGGGCATGTAATAACTGTCTTTGTAGATTAGTCACAGCGAGGGGGCAAGTCTCTTGGGTCACGGTGGGAAAACAGTAATCAACTTGTTTCTGCTGATATGTTTGTGCATGGTGATTTTTGAATTAGACGGATACGGTGTTGATTGCCCGAGCTTTTGTTTCTTAAACATGTGAGGTTTCTGACGCCGTGACGTACGATCTTATTTTCTTTATGGCTACTGGGCTATTGTTATATTGTTGCGTTGTCGGTTGCAGTGAGGTGCCCTCTCTACCACACCCGCGAAGATCCTTCTCTCTGGATCCCCTGGATCTAGAACAGCTTGGCAATTGTAGCCACTCCCGGACCCAGTGATTTTTGATGAAGACCATTGCTTTTTTATCCACCAACACTTCACCAGACGCACTCCAACTACACAAACACACACGACACTGCACACAATGGTTAAAATCAAAGAGAAACATGGCCAAAAATAGACGAAGTGTCGACTGGCTAATTAAAAATCCTAGTGAGGGCGATGATGGCTCAGGTTTCCTGATGCACTAATGGGGATATGGGGAAAGCAGGGGGAAAAGGGAAAAAGGGAGGGAAGAAAGGACCAAAAATGAAAATTGCAACACGAAACAACCGGCACCAGCGACGCACGCACGCACGCACGCACGCACGCTACGGCAGCAGCGCACTGCCGACGCACGCACGCAGAGTTCGCACGCACGCAGCACGCACCGCACGCACGACGCCACGCAGATTGATTAGTATGTGCACGCAACGCACGCAGCACTGCACGCACGAACACACACCACACAACACAGCACAACCACACACCAAAACTACTGGAGGCTGGGGGGGGGGGGGGGGGGGGGCAGAATGATGCTCAAGCTCAACGCTCGGGCTCAGGGCTGATGTTCTGGAGACGTTCTCCCGGCCAACGGAATAGCTAATTGTAAGTTTCCGAATGCAAAAGCCGCCTACAGGGGTTGCTAAGCGGAATGGCGTATAAAAGGATTTCAACATGTTGCTTGCATGGAGTGGGGTAGCATGCTCAGTAGAGCGCCAGCCAACCCGACGTGGACAGGGGGCGTCTGGGCTCCATCAAGATACCCACACAACACACGTTTCAAATCAAATAGAAAATTCAACCTCACAGATGTTATTGGTTAGAACACAACAGTACGGGGGGGTTGAGGGGGGGGGTTAAAGAGGAGATGATGGTGACACCGCAGCCCAGTCCTGAAAGGCAATGAGGCCTCAACAGCCGAACGTCTTCTGTACACTCGTTCAATAGTAGCCCCGGGAAGGTTGTGCCCAGTATATCGAACTTAGTGCATTTTGAGTGTCTACCGTGTCATGTGCAGTGTGCTTATTATAGACACGTGCCGCCTTCTCGTGAAGCGCGTCTACCTCTGAGAAAAAGCAGGATTTTCTACATCTGCACAATAACCACTTATTGCGTGCTTATTTGGACGAAGGTGTTTGATTAGAATCATGTTCTATTTACACATGCATGCTGGCTGATGAAGGGGCCCCCCCGACTTAAATACAATTCTGTTTAGTAAAGAACAATTGTGGCAAAAGAAATATAGGACAATATTACTACCTGTATTGTACAGTAGCAACATGCCACAGAGACATGAAAGTAAATGCTGACTGGCTGCACTGCATTATAAAGGAGAAAGGGAGAGCGAAGAGAGAATAAGAGGAGGAGACAAGGAATGATGGCCAGATAAACTTCTCTTTAAGAATATTAAATTATCCAGATAGAGCTTTCGAATATACAGTACTGTCCACGGACTCAGAGACCCACTCTGAATCCCGCACAGAGAATGGCCATTTCAAAGCTGACGCCAAATTGATTAATGTAATTCCCTTTCAAGCGTTGCTCGTGTGGGCGAATTTGCATCAGAGATCTACTTTTAGATACAAGGCTGTACTGTAAAAGTACCCATGACACATGTAGATTGAAAATGGAAACAAGGCCAGGCTTATTACATCAAACAGTGGTAAATTATATGAAACGAAAGAAACCAAAAAACTAACAATGGAGTGCCTTTTGCCACAATCAATGCATTAAAGCATGTTTTTTCTTTAAACTTGTGTTGAATATAATACAATAAGGCAAAAACACAAAGAATATACATCAATGAGCATCGGGCAGCATAAGAAAGACAATGTTTTCTGTGTAGATTGACTTAGTTGTTAGCCGTGATGAAACCATCCAGGCTAAATTATGCATATGCACATCAAATATTTAGGATTTCTAGCCATGACATGCTATTTTCGAAGGGCTTCTGTTATGAATAATGTAAGAACATGGATAGATAGAAGGATGGATGGATGGAGATCAATAGATGGATGGTTGTAGATGGATAGATGGTTAGAAAAATGGATGGTTGGGATAGATAGATAGATAGATAGATAGATAGATAGATAGATAGATAGATAGATAGATAGATAGATAGATAGATAGATAGATAGATAGATAGATAGATAGATAGATAGATAGATAGATAGATAGATAGATAGATAGATGGTTGGGGATAGATTGATGATTTGGTGTAGATCAATAGATGAATTGTTGTAGATGGTTAGATAGATAGATAGATAGATAGATAGATAGATAGATAGATAGATAGATAGATAGATAGATAGATAGATAGATCAAACTAAATGGATCGATAGACATAAGGCGAAATAGATGGGTGTAGATAGATAGATAGATAGATAGATAGATGGATGGATAACACTGCCATTTATCCAGTCCTACTTAGGCCAAAGTAGTACAGAGAAGTTATGTTTGTGGAGAAAAGGTGGGGAGGGGTGAAGAGAGCTGAAGAGATTGCTTTCAAGATTGCTTTGAAGTGTACTTTAATGTCCTGAAGCGGTCGGAAATCAATTATCGCTGCTATAATTCCATTAGCATTTAATATGATTTTGAATGCCAGTGGAATCACTAACGTCCTTTCCACCGCAAGGTCTCCATTGTGTCTATACAGCAATATATTTTTTTTTTGTTGATGTTCACGACCAAGATTCACATTAAGCTCAATAAATCCCACGTAATCCTGTAATATTTTGTTGCATGGGCTATTATCCCCCACTCTGGGTGGAAAAGGGAGGCTCCTATGGATATCCCTCAAAGGGATAATAAATATGTTGATGAGTATTTTTATCACATCTATGATCTCAGTCCTCAGACTTCTTTCAGGTCATGCAGGTTATTGTGGTGGTGCACTACCCTTGGCTGCTGAAGTATCCGGCTGATCAGGTTTGTCGGGCAGATGTATTGTGTTGTTTGTGTGAAAAGTTCCCATCACGTCCCACAATTGAAGCAGTACTGAAGCAAACTACAAGAAATTGCTGACCCACATGTTCTCCTACACCTGTCACTGCATTGGATTGGGCCATGACCCATAAAATGCCACACCTCTGTCACGGCATTGGATTGGGCCATGATCCATGAGATGCCACACCGCTCTGTCACCTGCATTGGATTTGTCCATGACCCATGAGATGCAAAACTCTGGCCCTAAAGCAGTTGAAGGGCCGTTAAAAAAGATAGCACAAACAATTATAGTTGTTTACATTGAGCATATGGATCTCCCGAAGATAAAAAATGAATAGATTGTGGAGGAAACTTGCACCACACTGAAAAGCACCGGACAGCGTTTACTGCTGTTGGCTTGTCATTTTTGCAGGTCCTGGAGCCAGCATTTTGGGTGCTGGATTAAATGCATTGGTTTCCTGGAGTTAGGCTAAAATCGAATTTGCTCTTAATAACTATCTTGTCTATGTATTATTGGAATTAGACATGGTGCAATTCATAACTTACATTTGTTGGTACTTGGTGGAACATGAACAAATTTGAATACATGCTGGGGTCAAGTTTCTAAATCCTTTAATTTAGAAAACTTGTGCCACTTGGGACTATTGCTCATGGCTCTCCTGCATCCAAAATAAATCTCACAAAACAGGGTAACAACAAAAAAGGGCTGCTATACTAGTTCTTGGCTGCCCTATTATAACTACCACCGGAAAGTTGCACAAGTTTTTGGCCATTTTTGCAAAATTACTTGAAATCCTTATCATAACCCACTTACAGCCACTGAGTTAGAAGTACTGACATGAAAATTAACCAAGTCAATCATCTGTGGAACGGGCAGGGCTCGAAAAACTCCAGCCAATGATTTCGAGACCCACCAAGTGGCATTGGACAGTAAGTACGTCAATCAAACGGTCGTACTGCACTCCCCCTCTCCCCGCGCGTGACCCCTTCGTGCACATACTCAAAGCTCGTGACCCAGAGCATGCTTCTGTTTGTTGTTATCCTGCGGTAGCTACTGAAGCTAGCTAACTAGCTAATGGCTCGCTCTCGCGCATCTGGGTTCGCGCTCGTGCATGATTGCTCGTCCATTTACTTGGAATGGGTGGAGTCAGAGTCAGCGTTGAAGGAGAAGGGTTAGGACCATTTGAGTTGTGTATTTTCCAAATCTGCTGGCTTTTCGCAAATCCCATACCCAACCTTTAAATATCATCATTATTTTTCCCCTTTCTATAATAGTATTCTACCATATTGTATGTGATCAGTGTGGCTTTGAATATGAATGCATACATTTTTCATAACAATTTAAGCTTTGTACATTTTTATATTTGTAAATTAATGGGGTTTTTTTGCATGTAGTGTGTTATTTACAGTGTTATTGTCAGGTGGGGTCCCCTGGAAGATTAGCTGATGGGGATCCTTTACTCTCCATTAAATAAACGAACAACAATAAAAAAGTATCTTTTAAAATGTTTTGAGTTGCTGGAGAACAGCCTTGCTCAGTTGGATGCTGTTATATTGAAGCAACATTGCATTATGCACATTGATGGAAAACATCGCTTTAAATGAACTGACCAAATGATTGTGCATGCAAACAGTGGGTATCATAAGGAGATTATAATGATAGAACGACAAGTGGATGTTTTTTGTAAGAGAGGCAAATTGATTAAAATGAAATTCAACTTGTAGTGTGTTTCTATTGTAAGTTGGGCTTAAGACTTTTACTGTTGAGTGAAACTTTTTGGTGTTTTGCTGCACTTTTCAGAATGTTTCCGATTCATGTGTGGCTACGATTATGAGGTTCAGTTGTTCAGTTTCTTGTTTATATTCATTTTTCTCACAAGAGAGGTGACGAGGATGACATACGGTGCCATGGGTCGATGAAAATCGACACCATGGACGGTATTTGCGCTGATACAAGAGAACGCAGAATGAAACCCTGGTTTCTCTACAGCCTCTGCCTTGAGAAAGACACTTCCCCATTCATCCTGCAGTTCTGCGCTGCCAGAAAAAACGCTCGGAAGACCGGGGGGGAGGGATGGGTGAGAGAGGGGACTGTTGCTGAGGAGGGGTCCGCCAGTGTGAAATACCGCCAGACAGGTTGTAGCAATGTTAAACACCCCTGCCCACCCGCCCCCTCATAAACAAGTTTTGGAGGGATCCGTGGAGTAGGGGCAACATGGAGGCACTGCGAAGAGAGATGCGTGTGACGGAAGCAGTTAAGTGTAGTCCAAAGACTACAGCGAACAGTGTTTGGTAGCAGGCGAAGGCAGTGTTGATTCATTTACTCTATTAGGGGTCATGACAGCATAAGGACCAGCGTGCGTTTTAATTGTGATAGCTGACCTCCCTGTTACCCAACACATCAACCAAACCACACACGCGCCAAACCCGGCCCAACAACACGCTGGCTGCGTACCGAAACACGCACACATAGACACACAACCCCTTTTTTGTACACGCTTGCACAAACACATACACACATGCGCTCACACGTCAAGGCAGAGGCAGAAGAAGACGCCTAGGTTCTGATACACAGACACACATGCCTACACATACACAAACACCCACCTACACATGCACACATACACACAAGCCTACGCGTCTATACACGTTTCTGCATATGCCCACACACATTCATGCCAAAAAACATACAAATACACACACCCTGGACAGACACATGCAAAACACATGCATGCAGCATGACTACGCAGACAGACACACAACAGAGTGCACACATGCCTGAACACATGGATGCATGCATCTTCTCAAAAATCTAAACATATGCAGTACAGACAACAAGATAGCCAGACAGATAGATAGTCACACACTCAAAAACAGCAGTCTGTACTACAGACAAATAAAATACATTGGTAGGTTAGGAACTATTTTTCACTGCCTCATCGGTTCATTAAATCCCAGCTCTGTCATCAATCTTTGTCAAAAAAAATAGGTAAGAGTGAAGGACTGGGGAAGCCGAACCTAGAGGAGTGATGGAACCTGGCAAGAATGAACAAAGACCACGACTTTTCGTACACACACACATGCATATGAGGGCCGCTCTGGGACCACGAATTCATACTTGGTTTTGCAAACACTCCAATCAACACAAACAAACATTATATATATCACATATACACCACTATACTCATATATACTATACACACACACACACACACACACACACACACACACACACACACACACACACACACACACACACACACACACACACACACACACTATTATACTCCTTTACATGTATGTATGAGAGTGTATTAGTAGTGTATGTTGAGAGAGAGAGGAATAGTAAGTATATGTAGAGAGAGTATAGTAGTGTGTGTGAGAGAGGTATTAGTTGTTAATGCAAAGAGACTATAGTAGTGTGTGTGAGAGAGTAATGAGTAGTGTATGTGAGAGAGTTTTGAATGAAACGGGAAGTGAGTTGTTGTATGTGTACGTGCATGTATGAGCCCCTCATACATGCACGGTGCTCATAGCCACTCATACTCGCACACACACAACACGTGAGCACTCATGCACACACGTGGTCATAGCCGTAAATAACACACCTATACACACACACACACCAACACACACACACACACACACACACACACACACACACACACACACACACACACACACATACACACACACACACACACACACACATACACACATAGACCCACGCACATGGCCGTTGGTTCAATAAATAAGTAATTTTCATTGGCGGGTGAAAAGAAATTATCAAAAGTAACAAGGCAGTCTGATAGAACTTTGGATTATGAAGAAACAGTGAAAATAGACCAGTTTTCCTCTGAGACAAGAAGAAAATTAAGAGCCGTGCCAATTGTGGTCAAAAAGCCACCTCATCATGCGATTATAACCGCACTTGTGAGTACAACTAACAGATGCATGCCTTTCATGTCTCAGGTGTCGGTGCTTGGTCCTCCACATGTGCACATACACACACACACAGACACACACATTATACAACGGGGACTGTTAGTGGGTAAGGCCATTGTGTCATTATGTGATATAGTGTGCTCCTATTTTACCGCACTATGGCTGAGTCTATTCATCAGTTCAGTTGAAAGCCCCTTGTGGTAGGATAATGTACACGGGAAACCTGAATCCCGCCAAATCAGGCAGATTAACAGCATATGTTGCACATCACATGGCTCAGGTCGCATAAGGATAATGCCCATGCACACATAGTACAAAAGGGTAGTAAAAAAGAAACAAAAAAAAACATAAATTTCTGATCATCATCATCATCCACTAAACTCTGGCAGACAGATTTCTAGATATATTGTTTATGGATTGCACTGTGTCGTGTATTGTATATTTACAATACACAATTATACAAAAAAAGGCTAGTTATTAACAGTAAATGTGATTTTTGCCTGGTTCCAGGAAACCAATATATTTAATCCATCGCCCAAAATGCTGGCTCCGGGAACAGAAAATATGAAGAGCCAACAGCAGAAACACGCTATCTTGTACATTTCAGGTGTGGGGTCCAAGTTTCCTGAACCATCTATTCCTTTCAACCTTTCAAAAATACAGATGCTCAATGACAACAACACCATCCTGCATTTAACTCCTTCCGTTACAAATGAGGATCTGTGTAGGAGAATATGTCCTTATTATCGACCACAGGGTCAATAAACAAAAAGCACCTGCAGGTCAAATAGACATGCAGGACGAGGCCAACTTGAAATAGATGTTCTGTTCTCTCCTCAACTTTGAAAGATGTAGACTTGTAAGCAATGGAGCAACATTAGGATGTGATTGGCCGTCTGCCTAGCACACCATACTCTGTCATTCATTCGAAAGTCTATTCTTCATTCATTGTCTTTTTCTCACAACCTGGCAACAATCATTTAGAACAGGAATTTGCATCGCGAAAAGATCTGCAGAAAACAAAACACAAACAATGTGGGGCTCTTCCATAAGGGATTACACAGCGGAGGATTGCACGTGTTCCATCATGAGATTGTTACGAAGACTGATGAAGAAAGCTTATAAGTGAGTTTGGGTTTAATTTTTTCTGACAGGATTAACAGATACAGCCAAACAGAAGCCAAGTAAGAACCTTTAAACAACAGCCAAATACTGTCAGGCTAGGACTAGCTATTCATTCATCATTTGTGGACTTAAGAGACATGCTAACAGTATGTAAGTATGGGTAACAGATGCAGACACGCACCCACACACACATGCACACCACCCACACACGCCACACACACCACACACACACACACACACACACGACATCGCAGCAACAGCACACACACACACACAGACACACCACACACAGCACCAGCCAGGACTGTGATACACATCCACCCTCAGAACGAGCTACCACAGACACACTATATTAAGACAAAGATTTTAGCAATTCATTGAACCTTTGTTAAATTTTGTAAATGTGTTCATATTAATTTCAATGCCTTTAAAAGTTGTACTAAGCGTCTCTACAAAAATGGCTAATTATTTGTTCTGTTTTGTTCTCTATTTTGTTCTAGAAATTTGTATCATATAATTGGTTCTTTCAACTTTCGATAAAGGAATTATTGGGTCAGAACTCAAATGGATGATCATATATTGCCTTTTGGTAGGTGATTTGTGGAGACAAAACATCATCTTGCCTATTGTTATAGGCCTTCCAAGCCCGCAAAGAAAGAAACCCGTGGCCGGAAATTGGTCTGCATCTCTTAGAGAACGTTCAAACGCTACGCTAGAGCCTTTAAAAACAAATTTAAAGCGCTAAATAAAAGTAAGATAACACCATGACCTCTGTTCGTGTGGCAATTTTCCTATCAGGAGTTTGCATCTAAGATCAGATGAGATTATTTAGATTGCAAAAAGCACTAACAATATTTGTGATGGCAATTGGTGTCATATACGGTATATTTGGTAATGGACAAGTATGAAACAAGGATACATCACCAACATGCATTCAACAAACAACATAACATGGCATAACAATACAATAGATCTGAGGCCTCACATGAGCGAGTTCGCCCTGGCTGTCATACTTCATGCTCATAAAGGTGGTCATTGCAAGGAGAAGTCCTCGCTGAGTGGCTGAAGACAGTCCAGACTTCGCGGTGAATAGACACTTAGAGGACTTTCCGTACTTGAGGCAGCTGTCCCCAAATAAACCAAAAAGCCTTGTTAACCAGCTTTGTTAATTCTATTGATATGAAGTCCTCAGATGTCTCTCATATAAAAGCTCGGTCGCTGCACATGCCATGTAACCCTTTGTTTTCTGACGCTTGCCCCAGCGGGGTCGAGGAACCTACACGTACACGGAATAGTAAACACAAACCTAAGTGTCATAAAGAACAAACTGTAAACCACATGTAGATTTTTCACATCATCACCTCCAATGCCAGATAAAAATTATGATACTTGATTTGAGCTGGACTAACGTGTGGCCGTAAATTGATAATACACGATGGAACTAGAACTAATCATAGTTAAGATACTGTACAGTGTATACCTAATATTCCAGACTATTTTATTTTCTGACGCCTTTATGTTTTTCTATGCTCATGATAGGCCTTACTATATATTTACTGTCGTTCTAGGATGCGGAAGCAGAATTTAACCACCAGTTTGTGACACCCTATATCCCTCTGTGCTAAATACTTAAACAAGTATTTGCAGATTCTTCAGATCAGATCATGCTAGAGCGCCATTACTGCAAATAGTGTTGGCACCGCTTGGAAAGCGAGCCTTAATCTAAAGAGTTCTGCCATGTCTCGCAGGAGATAGTAGTGGCTTTACATCTCCACCACGTGCTTCTCTTCAAAAGGTAGTCTGGCAGGAGTTTGCGTGTCGATTGATATGTGTGCATTTTATTTTATTTTGTACTGCCAATGAAAAGAACTCTCCTGAAACTGTGGTCCCATTAAGAGTTATATTTGCTAGTGAGGAGCTATGCCACTTCCATTCCAGTGTTATATATGGAACGGCCAATGAGTCTAGGGCCAGAATCGGCTGTTAAAACATAGGATTGTCCGAAAGCGATCACTGAGGCGAACTACGTAAAATAGAATCTCTGTGTTGATTCAATGCATGGTGGATGATCACGTGCGCCGTGTAAACTAAACCAAAATCTCAAAGAATAGCGATACTTTGCTGATACACAATTGAGTAGTGAAGATGAGAAAGCGTCAGGGAAAAGGATCAGTCCGCACTGGGAACTACACGATTATGTGCACCAGTGGCTCGGCCTAGCAGCTGCTTGATCAAAGAAGGGTTAATTCTCCTGACGCCCCATATGTTTTATCTTATTATGTATTTGTGTCTGCGCTAACTGATACATCTCATTAATAATCAATCTCTGTCTCGTGGGTATTCTGGACCATGCTTTATTGCTTTAAGTTGTGGTTTTGAAAATTAAATGTGCTGATCACCTTTGGCCTACATTGTTTAAACCATTACGTTACATTAGTCAACACTGTAATATTTTTAGCACTGTTTCATGTGAACTAAGGTTAATAGTTTTCATGTTAAACTAAGGCATTAATGGTATAGCCTTATTTCACGTACTAGGTGAGGGTGTTTGGGTGTCTGGTGTTCGGAAAACAAAGTTGTTGCGGCGTGAACCAGAGCAAAGTTTTTCAAGGTGATTTGTTATAGTTGCTCCAATGTGTTAATTCCACAATGTCACCGTACATCTGTTCTGTTGTCCCTGCTATGACGGTTTGAAGTTGGCAGTTACGCCATTATAGGTACATGTTGCTAGGCTTACGATTATGAGCAGCATTTCATGAATTTGGAATGGAGCGCTACCT
>OLKM01007034.1:0-12803 GCA_900291075.1 Melanogrammus aeglefinus
ATGGGTTGGAAAAGCTAGCACTAGTATAACTGTGTATGAGCCAACTGTCCATCAAGAACGCTGCTTGGAGCCCCGCCTAACACCAATCTGGAAACTGTCCTAGAGCTTTGGGTTACCCATCTAATTGGCTTTTCACAAGGTCTTTTATCATCGATCCTTATATATTAATTCAACTATGTTTTTCATTTTCTGCATTAGACAAGGGCAGATTATATTTATGGTCATACTCTGATTTATTAGCCTAGCATGGCTACAGATATATCAGTAAGTAGGCCTACTATCGAAGACCAAAAATACTGGTAAATATTCCTCTCACAAAATACAACGCAATAGTACGGGATTAATGTGGTTGAATCTTACTTGATGACACAAGGATAATACCCAAGGGGTACCGATTCCTATTAGTTGGCTGGTTCCGTCTGAATATTGATGGCAAGGAATTACGGCTGAACAACAGCCCGCGGCAAATTTTTTGTTTCTGCTGTAAGGCGCCAGCCTGTTGCTGGGCTCCCTTTGGGTTCAAACCCACTCCAAGCACTGTGGCGGGCCTTGTATTTTCTGCACGTCCCCAGAGCCGAGAGGTGCTGCGTCCATGCTATAATTTATGTATGAATCCGAGGTGCCTGGCTCGCGGTACTAGTCGCGACTGAGCCGAATGGACAGTGTCTATAGCGCTAGCGTCGGATTCAACCGCTACTCCTTCTCTTCCTGTTGCTGGCTTCCCCATATTATGCTCCCCCTCAAACTCGGAAACTAGGCAGTATGGCAAGTTTTGATGAGGACTTTGACGGCGCTGTAAAGCTAGCATGTTTGGCTCTTTCCGTCGAAAATAGCAAAGAACTTCAAAAGATTTTCTTACAGCATTTGCTGAGGAATAAAGATGTTCTTGCCTGTTTTCCCACAGGCTATGGCAAAAGTTGTATATATCAAGCGTGGCCTAGTGTGTGCAGTGAGCTAGCAGGGTAATGTTCAATAATAATTCCTCCCCGGCAGCATGGACACCGCTGCTGCTTCCCGGGGTAAGCCCCGCCCTAGACGATTGTGATTGATTTAAAGAAATATAAAAACAGGCCAGCCCAGTTTGACCCCCGGGTAGACCAGCTCTACTTGTGCCAGGTCATGCGCGGACAAACAACGATGCATGAACAGCAGGGAGGAAATGGCGCTTCTCATCGGCAAAAACTAAAGAAACAAACTCGCCATTGATGTGACGGGTTCTCATTGAGTGGCCTCACATGCGCACAGCCGCCGCGTACGTTTTTGGCGCCGTTTGTCTGCGATTTCGGGATAGGAGGAGAAGTAAAATCAACTCCTCTACAGATGCCACATGTTTGAGACTGATAGATTTTGAGATTGTCGATGCCGGTATTGATAGACAGGACAGGGCCCTCTAGCGGATGTATTGCGTAACATCCATTACAATGCTGAAACCAGACGGAGATATGAAGGGTAGCTCCGGAGGCAACGTTTGTGGCGGACGGACGAATTTCGTCCGGATCCGGAGGTATGAATCGGCCTTTATACCTCCGTCCGCTCTCAGCGTGTGGATGTTACGCAATACATCCTCTAGAGGGCAGTGACTGTCATGTCACAAATTAACGGCATCGACAACCGCAAACATGGTGATGTTTTGCTTTGTGTCATCCGAAATCGGCACAAAAAGTGTAGGCCTAGCCGGCGGTGGCATGTGACACCCCTCACCAACCCGCAGATTCTCTCCTCAAAATGTTGTTAAATGACCAGTTACAACTCATTGCCAAAGCAGGGGAACAATAAAATAAAAAGGTCAGGTATATAGAATAATATAAGTATAAAACGTTAACAATATAATATATACAGATATCAGATATACCACAACTATCTATTTTCGCGAATGGTCTGACTTTTGGCTCTTATACTGCCGCCTCGTTTTCCGGTGGTAGTGCTCCGGTTCTCCCGGAGCCGCTCCGGATTCATAAGCTCAGAGGCCGACGGGACCCACTGACGGACGAAACACCTCCGGGACCGGACGAAACGGTCCGTATCCGTATTTACGGTAGGGTGTGAATGGGCCTTAATCCGATACCCACAACTGAGGGCGAAGTCAGGACCCACCCTACTCTGCCTCATTGGCTATTACTCGAAATTATGACCCGCCCTACTCTGCCTCTCATTGGCTAGTATGCAAAGTCATGACTCCATGGCAGTTACAATAGCATGCTGGTTTAAAAAAATAACAAGTCATATTTACCACCATATTTATTGAAACTATTGACTTAAAGAAAAGTTAAAGCAGGTTATGTGACTCAAGCAAACAAAAGAAAATAAAGACGAATAAAAATACATTTGAAAGGTCACTTGGAAAGAAAAAAGAACGCCCTAAGTCCCATCAGTGTGATGCAAGCATGACCCTTGTGAAGTATGAATCTTTCAGTATAAAGCTTATGAAGTGTGAATCATACAGTATGAATCATACGGTATCAACTTTATTAAGAATGAATCATAGTGAACCTTACGGAGTATGAATCATACAATATGAATCAAAGTATAAACCTTATAAAGTATGACGTTACAGTATAAACCTGTACGAAACTCCCCTGTATTAGAGCGCAGTGAGACTAAGACACTAAAATGCCTGTTCGCTGGCTGCTACAAATTACTAGCTTTTATTTCTTGAGAAATAGTTTAATATTTCATTCATAATTTCCCCACAAAAAGCCTCCAGCTGCCTGGGGTCTGAGTAGGCCTCGGCCCCTCTTTACTTGCTAAAACTGCTCTTATGGGGTTAACCCACAAACCCTAACCCCATAGAAACCCTTCATTGAAGAGGAATCACTCTCTATCTATCTATCATGGCAGCTTCAGGCGAACACGTAGAACATACAGATACACTCTGGTCCATAACCAAGACACACACTGACAATAGCAAGAAAAGCTAAATAAAAGCCCTCATTTCTCCACGTTTTTCAGTTTCTTAGTTCAACATAAATCCAGATTTTTTTTTTCTGTGAGTTGCGTATTAAAATGGTCTCTATGGTCCAATGTGGTTCAGTGGTGGTGAACAGCACTATGAAAAATATATTATAACTAACTTGATTATGTTGAAACTAGAGTTCATCTGATCAGAGAGAGTGGATCCTAACTCCAACCTCTAGTAACAACAACCCATCAATCCTTAATGATTTAAACAACACTCATTATTAAAGGTTACTTCCAAGGTATTGCCTGTGCATCAGAGCGGAAGCAAACAGAACAAGTGCTAAAATGAGCAGATCCAGAATCAAATGCGTTTCCCCGGGTAACAAACCACCTATCGCCTATCTCCCCCCTCTTGCTGCCCCCACACCGGATCCATCGCTCTAGATTCACGTGAAGGAGAAGCAGCAGAAAGATAAGATAAGGTAAAGATAAGATAAGGTAAGGGCTTCTTATCGAGCTCTTTTCCTGTTCTGACTCGGTGTCTCCGCAGCGCGTGGACCCACAGCGCCCCTAGCGGATGAGCCGAGCGGAGAAAATCAAATATTAAAAGGTCTGAGAGGGACGGGTGGGGTCGGGGGGTCGGGGGGGTTCAGCCTCTCCATCACCTCCGTTGGTGTGGGATGTGAGAGGGGCGGGGGGTCGGGGTCCGGGGGGTCAGCCTCTCCATCCTCCGTGGTGTGGAATGTGAGGGGGGGGGGCGGTGTCGGGCGGGTCAGCCCTCTCCATCCCTCCGTGGTGTGGATGTGAGGGGGGGGGGTGGGTCGGGGGTCGGGGGGGGTGCAGCCTCTCCATGCCTCCTCCGTGGTGTGGATGTGAGGGAGGCGGAGGGAGGGTCCAGGGGTCGGGGGGGTCAGCCTCTCCATCCCTCCGTGGTGTGGATGTTGAGGGGGGAGGGGGGCGGGGTCGGGGTCGGTGGGTGTCGAGGCCTCAGTCACCCTATCCATCCTCCGTGGTGTGTGATGTGATGTGGAGCGGGAGGGGGGGAGGGGGGTCGGCTCGGGGGGTCAAGCCTCTCCATCCTCCGTGGTGTGGATGTGAGGGAGAGGAGGGGGTGGGGATCGGGAAGGTCAGCCTCTCCATCCTCCGTGGTGTGGATGTGAGGGGGGGCGGGGCGGGGCCTCCTCAGGGCGGACCGGTCCAACGTATGTTGGCGGGGAGAGGCCGTAGCCCCCCAGCATGGAGCACGGACAGCGCCGCAGCGAGCAGAGGAGATTCGTAGATTGGGTCAGGGCTGATCAGGTGGCGTGGATGTGAGGGATGGGCGGGCCTCCTCAGGGCGGACGGACAGAAGCTAGTCGAGCTCCACGTAGTTGGCGGGGAAGAGGCCGTAGGCCCCCCCACACACGCCGCGCCACCAGCCCTCGTCGATCATCTCAATGTTGGTGATGATGTCGTCGGGGTCGAAGGAGATCTCGTCCTCGCCGGCTGCCATGGGAACAGGCGGTGAACACGCGAGACGTCCACCGGGATAGCCCCTCCCACCGGGATAGCCCCTCCCACCGGGATAGCCCCTCCCACCGGGATAGCCCCTCCCACCGGGATAGCCCCTCCCACCGGGATAGCCCCTCCCACCGGGATAGCCCCTCCCACCGGGATAGCCCCTCCTCACCTGCTTGGTAGTCATAGAGCGCCACGGCCGTCACCCCTTGGTCCTCACCGCCATCGCCCGGGGCAACGTCTGGAACACACACACACAGCTCTGATACACAACACTAACACACACACACACACAGCTCTGATACACAACACTAACACACACACACAGCTCTGATACACAACACTAACACACAACACACACAGCTCTGATACACAACACTAACACACACACACAGCTCTGATACACAACACTAACACACACACACACAGCTCTGATACACAACACTAACACACAACACACACACAGCTCTGATACACAACACTAACACACACACACAGCTCTGATACACAACACTAACACACAACACACACACAGCTCTGATACACAACAATAACACACAACACACACACAGCTCTGATACACAACACTAACACACAACACACACAGCTCTGATACACAACACTAACACACAAAGCTTCTGATACACAACAACTAACACACAACACACACACAGCTCCTGATACACAAACACTAAACACACAAACACAACAGCTCTGATACACAACAATAACACAACAACACACACAGCTCTGATACACAACACTAACACACACCACACAACACACACAGCTCTGATTACAACAACACTAACACACACACCACACACAGCTCTGGATACACAACACTAACACACAACACACACAGCTCTGATACACAACACTAACACACAACACACACACACAGCTCTGATACACAACACTAACACACACACACACAGCTCTGATACACAACACTAACACAACAACAACACACAGCTCTGATTACACAACACTAACACACCACACACACACACAGCTCGGATACACAACACTAACACACACACACACAGCTCTGATACACAAACCACTAAACCACACAACACACACAGCCTCTTGATACACACAACACTAAACACACACACACAGCTCTGATACACAAACACTAACACACACACACACAGCTCTGATACACAACACTAACACAACCAACACACACACAGCTCTGGATACACAACACTAACACACACACACAGCTCTGATACACAACACTAACACACAACACACACACAGCTCTGATACACAACACTAACACACAACACACACACAGCTCTGATACACAACACTAACACACAACACACACAGCTCTGATACACAACACTAACACACAAAGCTCTGATACACAACACTAACACACAACACACACAGCTCTGATACACAACACTAACACACAACACACACAGCTCTGATACACAACAATAACACACAACACACACAGCTCTGATACACAACACTAACACACACACACAACACACACAGCTCTGATACACAACACTAACACACACACACACACAGCTCTGATACACAACACTAACACACAACACACACAGCTCTGATACACAACACTAACACACAACACACACACACAGCTCTGATACACAACACTAACACACACAACACACACAGCTCTGATACACAACACTAACACACAACACACACAGCTCTGATACACAACACTAACACACACACACACACACAGCTCTGATACACAACACTAACACACAACACACACAGCTCTGATACACAACACTAACACACACACACACACACAGCTCTGATACACAACCCTAACACACACACACACACACACAGCTCTGATACACAACACTAACACACACAACACACACAGCGCTCTGATACACAACACTAACACACACACACACACAGCTCTGATACACAACACTAACACACACACAACACACACAGCTCTGATACACAACACTAACACACACAGCTGATACACAACACTAACACACAACACACACACAGCTCTGATACACAACACAAACACACAACACACACAGCTCTGATACACAACACTAACACACACACACACACAGCTCTGATACACAACACTAACACACAACACACACAGCGCTCTGATACACAACACTAACACACACAGCTCTGATACACAACACTAACACACAACACACACACAGCTCTGATACACAACACTAACACACACAACACACACAGCTCTGATACACAACACTAACACACAACACACACAGCTCTGATACACAACACTAACACACAACACACACACCAGCTCTGATATACACAACACTAACACACAACACCACACAGCCCTCTGATACACAACACTAAACACACACCACACACACACACACTAGAGGGCTCTTATTGGGCCCGTCTGACGCAAGCGCTAGGGGTCACGGACCCCCTGGCGTCCTTGAGGACCCTCCTTGCGTCCACCAGTAAGGGCCTGACGTGCGCCTCCCAAAAAACCGGAACCTTCCCTTGAGGCCGCCGCAGCGGCGAGGGCTGTGATTGGTCCGCTCACTAAAAACCCCACGCAGAACCCGGCTGCATTGAAGCGTCGGCATAAAAAGCCCTTAACACACACACACACACACACACACACACACACACACACACACACACACACACACACACACACACACACACACACACACACACACACACACACACACACACCTGTATGAGCTCTGATACACAACACTAACACACACACACACACACCTGTAGGAGCTCTGATACACAACACTAACACACACACACACACACACACACACACACCTGTAGGAGCTCTGATACACAACACTAACACTAACACACACACACACACACACACACACACACACACACACACACACACACACACACACACACACACACACACACACACACACACACACCTGTAGGAGCTCTGATACACAACACTAACACACACACACACACACACACACACCTGTAGGAGCTTTGATACACAACACACACACACACACACACACACCTGTATGAGCATTGATACACAACACTAACACACACACACACACACACACCTGTAGGAGCTTTGATACACAACACTAACACACACACACACACACACACCTGTAGGAGCTTTGATACACAACACACACACACACAGACACACCTGTAGGAGCTTTGATACACAACACACACACACACACACACACACACACACACACACACACACACACACACACACACCTGTATGAGCTTTGATACACAACACTAACACACACACACACACACACACCTGTAGGAGCTTGATACACAACACTACACACACACACACACCACACACACACACACCACAACACACACACCACACACACACACACACACACCTGTAGGGAGCTCTGATACACAACACTAACACACACACACACACCTGTAGGAGCTCTGATACACAACACTAACACACACACACACACACACACACACACACACACACACACACACCTGTATGAGCTCTGATACACAACACTAACACACACACAAACCTGTAGGAGCTCTGATACACAACACTAACACACACACACACCTGTATGAGCTTTGATACACAACACTAACACACACACTAACACACACACACACACCTGTATGAGCTTTGATACACAACACTAACCAGAGGCGATTGCTCTGAGACTACGGGGGAAGCTCAGCCTCCCCTAAAATATCACTGGCAGTTTCGTCAAATCCTACCGAATTTACATTACTATTCCAACTAAAATGTGCTAGAACATGATCGACTTCATGGCTAGTTCTTTAATAACACAATCGTTAATAAGTTTTAGCCGTTCGTCTATCGTATTTGTTTCTCATATTGCTGTGAGGCGGTACGTGAGGCTCGGCTTCAAGGGACTTTCAGTGGGGCTTCAGAGTGGGCTGATCTTAGGGCAACAAAGCTCGACATTTATTGGACAAACGCGCTCCAAATGTCACTTCCAGGGATGCCGAGGCGTCTTTAGGGGAGTGATATGGGCAGTGGGCATGTACCAGGGACGCGAGCCTCTGTATGATGATGGATGAACTGTTAACGTTGGCTGAACTTCGTTGTGTGGACAGCGCTTTGAGACTATACTTCTGGCATTCGAAGCGATTTTTAGGTTAGTCTTCCATGGGGATATTTGTGCGAGTGAAGTTAATACCATAGGGTTAATACTAGCGGAGCCTTATCTGCTCATTATTCTGTGCGATTATGAGTGCACTCATTTTATCTGTTCAAAATAAAATCGTGAATATTAGTTGCGTTCTTGGACTTTCTACTTGTTTTCATTTCAGTTTTAAAAAGTTTTGTGTTTGTTTTCTTTGCACTT
The DNA here is from genome assembly GCA_900291075.1 of Melanogrammus aeglefinus. Classification (NCBI taxonomy): domain Eukaryota; kingdom Metazoa; phylum Chordata; class Actinopteri; order Gadiformes; family Gadidae; genus Melanogrammus; species Melanogrammus aeglefinus. The sequence continues at coordinate 8,763 of OLKM01007034.1, forward strand.
TGTAGGTGGTACTAAGCAGGCAGCTAGCTAGCTGTTGCATGATGGCAGACGTGCTGTTGACTTGATTTTGGCTCAAGGCCATTTTGATGTTCTTCCTTATGAAGAGAAGCTCAAGAAATAAACAGCAAGGCCAGACCAAAGCCTGAGATTGATTTAGTTAAAAGCAAAGGGAAAATAACAGGTCTTTTTCAACTGTCTGGTATGAAAAGGTTAAGCTGGCTAACTCGCAAGTACTGATTAGGCAAATATTATTAATAGGATATTGATACACATTAGTTTAATGCAACCTTGATAGTTTAGAATGTTGATTAGCGTAAAGTTGAATGAAGTTTTTATCGTTAAACGGTTCAGCGAATTAATAAAATGAATTTTGCGTTTAGTAAGATTGATAAAATAATACGAAGAACACTTCTGATAACAGTAGAGTGCATTTTCATGCACTGTAATTAACTGTTTAAAATATAGCCTACAAAGTGTAGCCTTCATACAAAATATACTACAAGTAGTAACAGACTAAATAATAAACAGGCATAATAACTATAAACATAGGCCTATACAATAAAAGAATTAATTAGTAACCCTGTTAAATGCAATGATGTACTAATTGGCCAATTTTACAAAACTGGGCTTCCCTTATTTGAAAGACCAGCAGCCGCCACTGAACACACACACACAAACACACACACACACACACACACACACACACACACACACACACACACAGACACACAGACACATACGCACACACGCACACACAAATGCAGTCACAGGAGGCACACGCATACCTGTTAGGAGCTCTGATACACAACACTACACACCAACACCACACACTGTTAGGAGCTGCATGATTATACAACGACTAACCACCACACACACACACGTGTATGAGCTCTGATACACAACACTAACACACACACACACACACACACGTGTATGAGCTCTGATACACAACACTAACACACACACACACACACACACACACACGTGTATGAGCTCTGATACACAAACTACACACACACACACACGTAAGCAAATAGCATTTGAATAGACACACGCTAACACACACAAACACACACGTGTTAGGGAGCTCTGATACACAACCACTAACACACACATCACACACACACACCTGTATGAGCATTGATACACAACCACACACACACACACTGTAGCGAGCTTGTATTACACAACACTAAACACCCACATTCACACACACACACCCCTGTATGAGCATTTAGATACACAACAACACACACACCTGTATGAGCTTTGCGATACACTCAACACACACACCTGTTATGAAGCATTGATACTACAGGTACACACACACGACACACCACACACACACACAGACAACACACACTACACACACCCACACACAACAACTACAACACATCACACACCAGCATCACAACACATCACACCACACACACACAACACACACCTGTAGGAGCTTTGTGATTACACAAGCAGGCCTCACACACACACACAACACCACAATCCTCTGTGGCTACCTCCCGGCTCCGCTCTCAACGTTCTGGTAAAGGTCCTCTTGAGTTGGCCGCCGGGCATGGTGGGCGGAGCCCCAGCCCCCCCCTTTTGCTAGCAGAAACACAGGGGGAGCAGAGTCACATGGAGGAGCTCCAAGGAGACACTGAGGGAGGGGTGGAGGGGCTAGACCAGGCTAGACAGACAGGACAGACACCTTGACCTCGTACTGGACATGATAAATAATAAAGACTTTTATATTGTTTCTATACATGAAGTCGGGTTCTCTTCTCACCTGATAGGCGGGTTTGGGCCGGAGGGCCGGGCGCTAGGGACGCGCACGGCGGGCGGCTCCGGACTACGGGCCGAGCCTCCTTCCGTGCACTCTCCTGCTTCCTTGCAGGCCGCTTCCTTGCTCTGCTTCCTGGCAGGCCGCTCTCCTCCTGCTCCGCTTCCTGCGTTGTCCTTCCTCCTGCCTTCCTGCTTCTCCTTGGCGTGGCGCCGGCCCCGTTCCTCATCGGCCTCCTCCGTCCTCTTCCTCGTTCTGTTGGCGATGTTTCTCGAAGCGAGCTTTGGATCGTTCCCCGTCCACTGCCGCTTGGGGGGGGAGAGCGGGGAGGGTTAGGGAGGGGGCTGCATACTAGTCAAACCTATGTTGGGATGACGAGGCCCAGGCCCCAGTACTAGTCCAACCACCAGCTCCGTCGCGCTCTCTTCTGATAGGCAGAAGGCTCTGGCCGGTCCGATGTCCTCAAAGGTTCCTGCACTCTGCAAGACAACGGAGGAAAAACAATGCCGCGCGCTCTCTCTAGAACACACCACACACCACACACACACACACATACACACACACACACACACACACACACACACACACACACACACACACACACACACACACACACACACACACACACACACACACACACACTACCTTATCCATTCTGTCCTGCTGGACACCAAACTTCCCTCCGAATCCTTTGGAATAATCTGGAACCACTCAAGAACATCAAATTTACCTCTCGTACCAAGAATGAATGATTTCACAATAAACAAGCTGTCAACACGAGCGTCCCTCTGATGTATAGCGGACGTCTTTTAGCTCCTGACCATAGCAGAAGGACCTAAGGCCTGTAGCTCTACCCTGAACCCTAGCTCCAGAATGACCCTAAAGCTGTAGCGAGTCTAACCCTGACCTGAGCTCCAGAATGACCGCTAAGCCTGTAGGCTCGTAACCCCTCGACCTAGCTCCAGCACTGACCCTAAGGCCTGGTAGCTCTAACCCTGACCCTAGCTCCAGAGACGACCTGAGCCTGTAGCTCTCCCTGACCTAGCTCCAGAATTGACCCTAAGCCCTGTAGCTCTAACCCTGACCCTAGCTCTCAGAATGCACCCTAAGCCCTGCTAGCTCTAACCTGACGCTAGCTCAGAATTGATCCCTGACGACTGTAGCTCTGAACCTTGACCTAGGCTCCAGAATGACCCGACCTGTAGCTCTAAACCATATACTCAGCTCCAGAATGACCCTAGAGCCTGTGTAGCTTAACCTGACCCTTGCTCCCAGAATGACCCCTAAGCCTGTTAGCTCTAACCTTGACCCTAGTCCAGAATGCACCCTGAGCTGTAGCCTCTAACCCTGACCCTAGCTACCAGAATGACCCTAAGAAGCTGTGAGGCCCTAGACCCTGACCCTAGCTCCAGCATGACCCTAAGCCTGTAGCTCTAACCCTGACCCTAGCTTCCACGAATGGACCACTAAGCACTGTACAGTTCTAAACCCTGACCTAGCTCAGATGACCCTAAGCCTGGTAGCTGCTAACCCTGCTCACCTAGCTCCAGATGACGCTCAAGCTGCTGTAGCTCTAAACCCCTGACCCTAGCTCCAGAATGACCCTAGTCCTGTAGCCTTTAACCCTGACCCTAGCTCCAGAATGACCCTTAAGCTGTAGCTCTAAACCTGACCCTAGTCCGGAATGACCCTAAGCCTGTAGCCTCTAACCCTGACCCTAGCTCCAGAATGACCCTGAGCCTGTAGCTCTAAACCCTGACCCCTAGTCACAGAATGACCTAAGCCTGTAGCTCTAACCGCTGACCGCCTAGGTCTGAATGACCCTAAGCCCTGCTAGCCTCTAACCCTGGACCCTAGCTCCAGACAAATGACCCTAAGCTGTAGCTCTAACCGCTTGACCCTAGCGTCCAGAATTGACCTGTGAGCTGCTAGCTCTACCGCTGACCCCTAGCTCCAGAAGACCTCTAAGCCTGTAGGACTGTTAACCTGTGACCCTGCTCCAGAGGATGACCCTGAGCCTGTGCTCTAACCCTGACCGAGACTCGGCGGGATGACCCTAAAGCCTGTAGCTCTAACCCTGACCCTAGCTCCAGAATGGACCCTAGCTCTGTAGCTCTAAACCCTGACCCTTAGCTTCCAGAATGATCCTCTAAGCCGTGTTAGCTCTAACCCTGAGCCCTAGCTCCGAATGACCCTAAGCCTGTAGCTCTAACCCCTGACCCTAGCTCCAGAATGCCCCTGAGCCTGTAGCTCTAACCCTGACC
>OLKM01007035.1:0-12794 GCA_900291075.1 Melanogrammus aeglefinus
AACCAGAGAACCACCTTGTGCAGCTTTGGGTACCAGTTCAGCCATGAAGGAGTTTCCCTCTGGGGCGGGGTAAAGGATCTGAGGAGTGTTGTCATTTACATCAGTTATGAAGACACTCACAGTCACGTTGCTGCTGAGTGGAGGAGAGCCGTTGTCTCTGGCCATCACCTGGACCTTAAAGCTCCTAAACTGTTCGTAATCAAACGCCTTCACAGCGTGGATGACCCCGGTGTCTCCGCTAACGGAAAAATAGGAAGACACCGGGGCACCGTTGACGTTGCCAGGTAGAATAGAATAGGTAACTGTGCCGTTTTGTCTCCAGTCTGGGTCTCGGGCCTCGACGGATGACAAACTTGAGCCGGGTTTGTTATTTTCAGTCATGGTGGCTGTGTACGACTGTTCATTGAATGCAGGAGGGTTGTCATTGATGTCTGCCACAGATAGCGGAACCACTTTAGCGGTAGATCGAGGTGGAGAGCCCCCATCAGTCGCTGTGATGGTTACATTGTAATCCCTTACTTTTTCACGGTCCAGTTGGCCCGCTGTCACGAGTGAAAAATAGTTTTTGATGGAGGGGATCAATTTAAACGGTACATCCTGTGGAATGGAGCACTGGACCTCTCCGTTCCTCTCAGAGTCCCTATCTTGAACATTAACAATTCCCACCTCTGTGCCATCGGGAATATTCTCAGGTATTGGGTTAGTGAGAGACTTAATAAGTATCATTGGACTGTTGTCATTCAAATCAATAATATCTACAATAACTTTGGAGTATGACGTGAGCCCTAATCCATCTTTTGCTTTTATTCCTAACTCGAAAGAATTTATTTCTTCAAAATCAGGTGCACCAATCAGTCTTATTTCGCCTGTTTTAGGATTTATTGAAAATATTTTTTCATCTTCCTCCAAAACATTCCCAAAATCATACGTTAGTTCTCCGTTTATTCCTTCATCTGCATCAGTGGCACTCACCGTGACTACTACAATATCTAAAGGAGAGTTTTCAAGCAGATTGGTTCTATAAACAGCCTGACTAAACACCGGGGCGTTATCGTTAGCGTCCAACACAGTGACGTGTATAACTACTGTACCTGATCTCTGAGGAGAACCCCCATCTAAAGCAGTGAGAATAATGCTCATTTCTTTCTGTTTCTCTCTGTCAAGTCTTCCCTCAAGCACAAGATCGACCTGGTTGTTATCAACAGCTAGAGAAAAATGCTCATTCTTCTGTAGATTGTACCTTTGAACTGAGTTCTGACCAATATCTGCGTCCCGGGCCTCTTCGATAGAGAAACGCGTTCCTTTCTCTGCGGACTCCCGTATGTCTAATTCTATCGTATCCGATTTAAATTGTGGTGCGTTATCATTTACATCCGTAATCTGTATAGTTACATGCTGAAGCTCTAAAGGATTTTCAAAACGAGGTCCATCTTTAGGATGCAAGAAGCTTTCTTCCCACAAAGACTTTCTCGATCTATTCTCTGCGATGTGATTAAATTCCCAGTGGTCGGATCGATCTCAAAATATTTTTTGCGAATTCCATCCCAATCCACTCGGGCCTTACGATATGATAGTCTGCTGATATCAAGGCCAAGATCTTTGGCTATATTTCCGATCACATATCCGTGTTTAATCTCCTCTGGAGTAGAAAAACTAAAATCTCCGCACACAATGTTCATCGTTTGAACCAAAAAAGCCAAGCGGTAAAGAATTCCATGCGACAAGAATCCTTTTTCCCCCATCCTCAAAACGTCGATACCTTTAGCACTTATATTCCTTGAATATGATTCAATATCACGGTAATCAAGCTCTTGGTTTCCTCGTTGCTAAACAAACAATGAACCTTATTTGGCCTAAAGGGATTCCCATGAAAGACAGGATGCAAAGAGAAACGCTAAGGTGGTATGATCCAAATGGGTGCGTTCCACTCGTCCTATTCTGGTATACAGCGACACGATGAGAATATGTGTTGTCTTTACAGCTTCTTGAAACATGCATCAGGAATATTTGGGCCATCTCGCAAAATGACACATAATTATGAAACATAATTAGAAAAACTGATACTTTAAACATTTATTGAAATTAAAATAAGAAGTGCAATTTAAATCAAATACAGAATAGTCTTAAATAAAAGGAAACATGGCATAGCTTAATGATCACCCAACCCTTACATATTTTCCTTTCCATTAAATTGAGCCGTTTCATGGTTACAAACCAATAAGCCATGGACAGATTCTGTGTTTGTTTCAGCAACAATCTTAGGCATGGTAACGCATTGAACACATTTCACAATGTAAATTTCTTCTCAACGATTGTATTGCATAACCTGTCAAACTACAATGATCACCTAAAAGCTAGAAGATTGAGAAACGATAAGCTGAGAAAGATGAACAACTACAGTCAACATGCTTTCATTGTACTCTAACACAATTATGGTTCAGAAAGCAAGAACACGCTAACACAATTTAGTAATACTTGTTGAAACTTGAAACTGTGTGATCATAATAAAACAAATAAAAAAATTAAAATAAAAACAGTATAACTACCTGTAATATTCTCAATATAATAGGCTATAGCCCTAAAATATACTCAAATAACTCTAATATTGATTGTAATAACAATTTGTATCATGAATATTATATGAATGGATGAATTGCATGGATGCATTTACAATCAACATCTTTGTATCACATCTGGGGTAACAAGATCCCATTGCGCGTACACTGCATATGAACAAGGTCGTCATGTAGGCCTACAACAATACAAGGCATTGACACACACAGAAGGGCTTAAACATCTCCTAGCATAATGTTCAGCACTAAACCCCAGGGTAAGTTTGGCTTTACCTCACACTCTCAAAAAGCTTCCGCTAAATCCTCCGGAGTCATGACCAGGGTCGGGCCAGCCAGCAGCGTGTTGTCAGTATAAGAACTCGCAAACCTAAAGTCACTGGTTCTCGACCCCGTGGTCAGGTAGGTGTCGTAGTTGTAGGTGCTGCGTAGCGTCCCGCTGGCATCCACCTCCGCGTAGTTGGGGGGGAAGTAGGCGCTGGGTAAGGCCACTGCTCCGTCAAAAAGCGGCCTTGATTTTCGTCTGTGGCAAAACCTCACGCCGAGGACGATGACGCTGACGGTGATGAAGAGGGTGGACACCGACACCAAAGCGATAATGAGATAAGAAGTCAGTTTAGAGCTGTTGCTATCGTAGGACTGCATGTTTTTCAGCTCTGGGACATCGGCCATGTTGTCCGAAATCAGTATGGACACGGAACAGGTGGTCGAGAGGGAGGGCTGTCCATTGTCTTTTACCATGATCACAATGTTCTGTTTCGTGTTATCAGAATCAGAAATGTCTCGCTGGGTCCTGATCGCCCCGCTGTGCAGACCGATAGTAAAAAGTCCCGGATCAGTGGGCTTAATGATCTGATAGGACAGCCAGGCGTTCTGTCCAGAGTCCCCATCAACTGCTAGCACCTTGGAGACCAAGGCACCTGCGTGTGTTGATTTGGATATCAGTTCATTCATGAAGGAGTTTCCCTCTGGGGCGGGGAAAAGTATCTGAGGAGTGTTGTCGTTTACGTCCGTTATGAAGACACTCAAAGTGACGTTGCTGCTGAGTGGAGGAGAGCCGTTGTCTCGTGCCATTATGCGCACTTCAAAACTCCTGAATAGTTCGTAGTCAAATGACCTCACGGTGTGAATTCTCCCTGTGTCTCCATTGAGGGATAGAAAGGAAGACACCGGGTCACCATTCACCTCACTTGGTAAGAGGGAATACATAACCTTGCCGTTTTGTCTCCAGTCTGGATCTCTGGCTGTGACCGTGCATAAGGTGGAACCCTGCTGGTTATTTTCCGCCACATACACGCTGTAGGACTTCTCCTCAAACGCAGGCGGGTTGTCGTTGACATCAGCGACTGACAGTTGGATTATTTTTGAAGAAAACAGAGGCGGAGACCCCTCGTCTGTTGCCGTGATTGTGATGTCATAGTCGGCCGTCGTTTCCCGATCCAGTTCACCGGTAGTCACTATTGAATAGTAGTTTTTGATGGAAGGAACAAGCTTGAAAGGAGCGTGTGGCTGAATGGAAAGTTTCACCTGTCGATTAATATCAGAGTCTCTATCCTGAACGGTAATGATGCCTATCTGCGTACCAGGGAGGACGTTCTCTTCTATGGGGTTGACCAGGGATCTTAGAGCGACGACAGGGGGGTTGTCATTCACATCCGCTATGTCAATGAACAACGTGCAGAATGAAGCTAGGCCAAAGCCATCTTTTGCACTGATTCGAATTTCATAGTTGGACTCTTGCTCATAGTCGATTGGGGAAACGACTCGCACTTCGCCAGATTTTGGGTTAAGGGAAAATACGTTACTGTTTTCTGAGACGTGATTCAGTTCATACATTACTTCACCGTTAACTCCTTCGTCGGCATCAGAAGCACTCACCGTTATGACTATAGTGTCAAGAGGAGAATTTTCTGGTAAAATGGCTTTGTAGACGGCCCGACTGAACACAGGGGCGTTATCATTTGCATCCAGCACAGCGATGTTGATGCTAACAGTGGCTGATCTCTGAGGAGAACCGCCGTCCACCGCTATCAGAAGCAGATGCATCTCTTTTTCGGCTTCACGGTCTAATTCCTTTTCAAGCACTAACTCGCAATGCTTTCGTCCGCCTGGTTGTATTTCAATATTCAAAACAAAATGGTCATTACTTTGTAAAGAGTAGCTCTTAATGGCATTCTCACCGATGTCAGCATCGTGCGCTTCGTCTAAAGAAAATCGAGTTCCTTTGTTTGTAGATTCCTGTATTTCCATTTTCATTACGTCCTTTTGAAATTGCGGGGAGTTGTCATTAATATCTTGAACATGAAGACTAATGCGTTGTAGTTCCAATGGGTATTCCAAAACAAGTTCCAATTGCAGAACGCATGAAGGTTTCTTTCCGCAAAGCGATTCTCTATCAATCCTGTGTGCAACGTACAAATCCCCATTGTTCACGTTAATTCCAAAGTATTGCATTCTGTTCTCCTCAGTTTCAAAATGTGCCTTTCGAGCAGCCAATCTGTCTCTATCCAGGCCGAGGTCTTGAGCAATATTTCCAATCACAGATCCCTTTTTCATTTCCTCGGGAAAAGAATAGCTCAATTCACCCGTAGCAGAATGCAATGTTGGAAGAATCAGACCGCAACTCAATAACATCGATATAAACGGGAAATATACGCTGTTCCTCATTGTTGAGAAATCTCGTCACAAATGAATACAAAAAAATCGGAATAGGCCTATAAATGACGAGTTTAGGCAGACCACCAAAACAGAACACGATTTCAATGTTGCTTCGGAGTCAAGTTTAGTAGACCTAAAAGAGCCTTGACCAGAGTGGGTGGACACAAATAGAGTAATAAGTTACGCTCCCAGTTCTAGTATAGTAAACAGCGTCACTAAGCGGTGTTCTTTGGTATAACACAACATTATACTGCCAATGCGTCATTGGAGCGAGATGCATGGGCTAAACACGTGACACCGGGTGTCATTTCTTACTATTGAATTAAATAGTGTGGAGCATCCGGTGATCCATGCCTTATAACGCTACTCAAAATTCATAATCTCAAAATGTAATAGGACATGACGGACTGAATGCCTGCCGCTCCAGCACCATGGAGAGCGCCCGTGGTTCATGTATTTCGTCGGATCTTAACTTCAAATATCGGACATTATATGCAACAGCACGTTAAGGGCTAACATAATAACAAATAATAAAATATAACAACACATAATGATATGTAATATATAATAATATATCCAATTTGATGGGTTGTTTATCATGCTAAAATCATGCTCATCGTCAACGCATAAAAATCAGACTTTTAATGCATTCAGAGGGAGCCCACTCTTTACTTTGATCGGCTCAGATTCATAGGAAATTTATTTACTCTTGCCACAATCAGGCAAGATATGTTATATTTTTATTTTTATTATATTTATTTGAAAGAAGCATCCACACGGGAGCTGTGATAATCGTCACCTGACTGAAACAGTGGTAGGCATATACTTATTTTTGGAATGTTCCAAATAATTGGGAGTTTTAAAGGAGCACTGACACATGACGGGGAATGCATTTGTTTGAAATAATTATTTCGTCGACCATCCACCATCGAAACAATATATGTAGAGCCAAATATATAAAGAATATGCAGAATTTAAGTTAGAGTATACAGCTAGATAGTTTGGTTAAATTTTTTGTGATTGATCTATTATTACTCCTGGTCGAACGGTGGCGATAATGCACAGAAAACGCCAACACACTAATTACCTAAAAGAAGAAGAAGTAATACGCTCTCTTTAAACTTTGTTATCAATGAAAGGCTCAAGGAAGCGTTTGATGCCGTGATGCTGAAATGGAACACGCCAGCAAACAGGTGCCTTTACAGTTCACACATTTGGTCTTTATTTAAATAGGCCTACGTTTGATGAATGATTTAAGACCGGGCCACACAGCTGGCGGTTTCCTGAGTTCCAAACGGAACGCACAGCTTCAAGTGCACACATTTTGTGAAATTGTATGATTGTACAATAGTTATCAGATTTTCTTTCATATGATCGTTCTCATTGTGCCATAAGTCAATATTTGTCCCCCATGTTAGTTAACCATTGTCTGTCATTTGTTTAGTTTATAATATATCATTTTCTATCTCTTATACGTGTCGTTTAATATTGGCTGTTTAGATGGGGTAGGCTAATGGATGGATTAGCAGCTGGAACGAGATGCAGTGTGTGATCCAATCTGTTTCTGTTTGCTGTTTTTTTTTACCGTATTGCTAACAGTGAACCTGTGTATCTTGCTAGCCCTGTAGGCTTACTCCCCTTACCTATGGATAATTGCCTTGCTCTCAAACTGTGTGTGTGTGTGTGTGTGTGTGTGTGTGTGTGTGTGTGTGTGTGTGTGTGTGTGTGTGTGTGTGTGTGTGTGTGTGTGTGTGTGTTCAACCAATAGGGTTTAGCATGTTGAAATAGGCTTTTTAATGCAATTTAAAATGCACTATCCAACTCTTGCCAGCAGAGAGCGCCTTGGCTTTACCACACTGGGCCACCATCCTTAGCAAAGGGTTAATAAAAAAAAGAAGCCTGGTTTTCATGTTCTTTCTTTCACCCCATTGTGCAGACATATGTAAGGTGTATTTGCTTTGAAACGGGGATGGGTTTGTTGGCTGAAACCAGGATGGTTTCAGCAATCCCAAAATACGACCGCCACTCATTTATTTTCATTGTAGACCTATATATTCTTATACTGACAAAATATTAAACTTCCCAGATTAATCCGAACCTTTTCCTTATTTTGAAAACCAAAGTTGGCAGCCAAACATCTGCATATTGTGTTGTGAGTCCCACACAGTATGAAATAAGATGACATGACAATTGCAGTCTCCCTAATGCCACACGGGTAGGCCTATGTTTGTTGTTTTAATAGCACCGTAAACACTAATCTAGTTCTCATCCATTCCAGGAATGATTAGTCGGATATATATTTTTTTATACTCACTATGAAAAGAACAGACAATGGCTGTACAGAACAACTGCTGCTGTGGATATTTTGTTTTTCTTTGTAACTGGGCGGTGCCTTTAGTATTTTTACAGAGTGGGTACTAGAGGGATCCAGGAGGACTCCACAACACCAGCATTACAATATGACATTGTTTGTTTTGGAAGAACTGGGCTAGCATTGAGAAGTAATTTCGTTCTGTGTTCTATTGAACTCCTAATTAATTGTGACGACATAGTTGAAAGCATTCAAATTTTACCATGTCAACAAACTCCTACATTATAATGACTTATTATGTATTATTAGTAGTAATACACTTATATTAAATCACATTTATTTTTTAATAATAAACATCATTTAAAGTGCAAACTTGGTTATATTTATCACTCAATGTCCATTGCAATTGTGTCTTGTATAAGAAGTAATAATTGAAAGCAGAGCAAAACTGTCAACTTATACTTGACTTATAGTAGTATGAGTAGTGTGGAGGACATATACAGCATGTAGGTATACATGGAGTAGGTAGGTCTAGTATATGTGCTCCATGCAGCCATGGAATGATTCAACATAATAAAACAGGCAAAAAATAAACATGAAATACAAATCCAATCACTTAGGACAGCAGTTCAGTGACAGGAGGTTATTCAACTGTCAATACTCACTATAATATGTAACATGTTATAGCATCCAGTGAAGTGAATACTAAATGCTACAGAGAGCCAGATGGTGCCTTTTCAAAAGGTGCTGTAATGATTTCATTGGTGACTGTCTGTCCTCTACAGGTTTGAAGATGAAGGCCAAGGTGGACATTTGCCATTGGCTGAATCCATCGACATGCTGCAAACGTGTCACCATTGTGCAGATGGAGGTTGAGCACGTGTGCCCGGGAGCCTGCCGACAGAAGGGGGCGCTTCAGAGGTTTGTCTTAACCCAAGTCTTTGACGGTAATTTGAGGAGAATTTTTGCTGCAGGAGCTTTTCTGCCATGCTCAGTTTTTACTCTTAAATGCCATATATTAAACCAGTCAGCCATACAGCCTTTTCACCATGGCTCAGGTAATTGATTACCTGCTCTTCCCCAGGGGTCCATCTGCTTTCTTAGAAGCAAGCATTTTCATAAAGAAAACATTTTAATGAAAAATGTAAAATACAAAACAAATTATTATTGATAAGCGAATAGGAAAAAAGGATGAGGATAGTGGTAGCCGGAGCTTCCTCCTGCTCTGTGGCCCAGGGGAAAGGCAGAGCGCCAGCCCTTCTGCCCTGCAGCAGCATACGGCCTCTACAGCGGCCTCCATTTATGGAGCTGAAGCACAAATCCCATTGACCTTGATGGTTAACAGCCACGACCACAATGAAGTATAGACAGGACATAGCCACACGGTTAATTCCCCAAATATAACTCATTCATGCATTATGTTTTATAGAATTGTCATTTTCTGTAGCTGTTTAGTTTGAGTGGCTGGATTGTTTCATATGAAATACATTCTTTGAACAATTTAACATCGCAATTCTAAGTGTGTATCTGTGTGTCTAATGAGTAACACTCAGTCATACTAAATACAAAAGCTGGGCAACTTACAGGTTTGCTAAATGATACAGGCATCCGGTCACCTTCCTTAACTATTTTGGAAGCCAATACTGCGACGGAGAAAAAAGTGCATTTTGTGTAGCTGAGGAATCGCGCTCACCAAAAAATAAGAGCGCGACACGATCACGGTCGGGGGATCAACATGTGATAACAAAACGAAAGCAGTGGAACCGCGTTCACTTCTTAGCTCCTTGATTTGGGCTCGTTGCAGAAGGTGAGTATCGAGGCGTCCAGCATCAAGCTTGAGGTCATGTGGTTGGAGAACAACATGTCCGTCTTATCGTCACAGGTCGTGTCACCAGTTACTAAATTATGTCCCTGCATGTCCTGTGGTACTACAATGCTGAAATAGTGCCACCACTCGTTAAATAATAATCATCATAGTGACGTATCCGTTCAGAAGCAGTGTACCGCAGGATCACTCGCTCCTGAAATGCTTTTAACCGACGTGAAACATCCGTCTATGAGGTCAAGCAATAGAATCCACCATGCCTGGTTGCACCGGGAGTCCATTAATAATATCATCTAATGCACCGAAACGACATTCTAATTGCCTCTGCATGTTCTGTTTGAGACATCTCACATGTCAACATGGGCTGCTCAAAGAAGCATCTGACCTTCCAAGTTGTCATGCGAATAAAACTCGTGTGTAATATTTCATATGTTGCTGCGCTGCCACATTCAGTCAGCCCATGTTGTATTCATTGCTTTTCATGAAAACTGTGTTAAAGTGTTTGGCTCTGAAAAACTAGAGAAAAGTGTTGCATAATGAGAATACATATGGTATATATACTTGTATGTCTACACATAGTAGACATGTTGAATTTGACAGGCAAGGCATGCTAATGAAAGTAATCGACGTATACAATATTGTTTATGTTAGTTCTTCATGGGCTAAAGACTTTTCAAGTGTTTGGCGTTGTTAAATCTTTGTGTGAACGTGTCTCCTTAGTAAAAAAACATAAATATACAGACATTCTTTACATCACTTCAGCAGCTACAAATCCGAACCACTGGCATGTCTCTCGATTACAAGTCCTCAGCTGGCATAGTCTGCATCCAGAGACTTTAACTGTCTCTTCGATGGCTACACTTCACAAGTGCAGCTTTTAACAGCAACCTTTACGACTTAAGATGTTAAAGGTTTTACTTTGTCGTTATTTATAACTGTGTATCGATAACTGCCTATGCTTAAACTATCCAGCAAAAGTATTGTGTGTGTTTGTGCATTGTGTGTTTGTGAGAAGAGACCCTTGCAGTCTCCTTCAATAATTTTCATTAAACTGCCTGAACCCCATAGCTCTCTTAAAAAAATAAGTCTTGGCCCTTCTGTTTGGCAAAAAGTTTGGATTTATTACACATATTTAATCTTGTTCCTTCATCCGTCAGTTCACAAAGTGGCCATGTATCTAGCCTCAGCAGATTTGGTAGTAACTGAGTCACGTATCGGGCCCAGGGTCCTTACTTCCCTCTACAACCCCAGCTCTATAGCTCTGGCTCTACGATGTCTATACAGCATTATGTGCTACTCCATGACATCTGACAAAAACGCACATTGGCAGTGCTCTTTGTTGCATGATTTATTTTCACTGTGTCTTTTATTTTGTCTCATGCTAATATCCCCAAGCACTTTTTTGGTTGCAAAAAGAATAAATGTATTATCATTAAAGGTATTGCTGTCTGGGTCTGTTTGCTTGTAGCTATATGTCAGTTCAGGACTAAATTAATACATAGTGAGAAACAATTAATTTGTTTGAATTATACAGGAAAGAATTCACACCAACCCATCTCCACTAGCCACCTCTGTTTTAAGAGTGTAGGTCTGTTACCATAGAAACCCATCCCTCTACAATTGTTAAACCATGGAAACCTTTCGTCCGTGTCTTGGGAAGGGGGCGTGGTTGGACAGGTGAAACCCTTGAACTCTTGTGCCTGCCTTTCTCCAGTCTGCCTGGCGGCATTGACGCAAACCAAGGGAGGGCAATGTACTATTTTGATTACTAAATAATACCCATTAAGACATTGTGTGACAGACATTTTAACAACAAATCCTATTTGATTAAGTGAATAATATTTTGCGCCCAACCTCGATTTATTTATGTTTGTCTTTTTGTTGGAAATCCCTAACAATAACATACAAAGTAATTGGTATTTGAAAACCCAAGTTTCAGATCACACCGATTTCCTTTTCCGGTATTCATTGAGGGGATCGACACAATCAGAGCTCCAATTTGAAACAGGCTGTGAAAATGCTTTGTTTCATTACATTCCTGTAAATAGTTCAGTAATAGTTCTCAATAGTAGGGTGATATTTTGTAATATGGAAGTTTTGAAGGGCTGACGGGTTGAAGGTACTAAATGAGCAGGACATTTTGTTCATAAGTAGGCCAGCAATGATGGATGCCTCCTTCATATTTGTTATTTTTGTTCCGAGAGAACAAACCTTCCACTGGGGCTAGAATCAATCTCCGCCTGCCAGCGCCACTCCATTAAATTAAAAATAAATGTGGGGGTTGGAGAATCTCTCCGTTGCCCTGGGGACACCTGGGGCAATATACTGTGAGACCATACACAGTGTGGCACACAGAACACAGCTCGATCAATAGGACACACACAGGTCTGCTCGCCCACTCTCTTCTCTCCCTCTCTTGTCTGAGTGGCCTGAGCTTGTTTCTGACTCCCTTGTCAGTTCTGTGTGAGTGGGGGGTGTGGAGGACATCGGGGTGAGACAGTGTGGAGTGTTGGCATGTTGAGACAGCACAGGAGCCTGAGAGCTTGAGATGGGGCCTGACTGGTCAGCTCTCACTGCTGTGCAGAGATGCACTCCTGGCGCTCCTCCTTCAAGGCCAGCGCCCGGCCCTGCCATTCTCTGCCCTGTGCATTCTCCTTCTTCCACCCAACCTGCAGCAATTGAAGATTCATAACATTTTCTCTCATTACTGATAGCATCCGAGATAACGATATTCAGCACGTAGTTAAATGTATACATAGATAAATGTGGGAATTAACTCCCCTGGAAACAAACCCAACCCAAATGAGATTCTAAACCCATATCCCGAATCGCATATAGCCAATTATCTTTATGCTATATGAATGGAAAGTATGGTTTATGACTTTTTCATTCTAGGATGTGTTCAAAATGCACAAAATTCCAATACTCATTTTTTAGAGAAGAGAAACTTATATAGTGATTTTAGAATACAGAACACATAATCACGGTATCCATTGTGAGACCAAATAAAAAAAGAGATGCCAAAAATAAAATGGAGTTTACTACTTCACCGTTACAGTTGATGAGGGGGTGAAAAAAGGTTTTACACAGGATCTGGTGCTGATCCATTTGGTCCAGCACATTACCACCATTTTGTCACCACCATAACAGTTAGGAAAGAATGATCAGCCCAACATCTGGCCACTAAATACAAGCTACACTACTATTATATGTATATTTTTTTTTGATACATAGTTGTATAGTTTTTGTCTTTTTTTTTCTTCTTTAATAGTGGGGCTGTAAGGAAGGAGGATCAGACAGAGTTCATTACAAATAACTAGTGTTAGTGAAGATCGTCATGTCAAAGCCCAGACATAAAAGAGGTTGATTGTTTTTTTTTTTTTTTCCATTGCAAAAAGGAAGACAAGGTAACTCATAATTTGGAGCAAAA
>OLKM01007036.1:0-12793 GCA_900291075.1 Melanogrammus aeglefinus
CGCTAGCCCCTCCCACCATCACTGCTAGCCGGTTTGAGGGATGGCGAGTTTTACACATGTATATACACATCTCGGGGAACATGTGGGTAATGTGTTTCATAATGATGATGAGGAGGAAGGAACGGAGGATGAAGAAAAAAAATAATGACTGATGAAGGTGACTGATGTTTGATGTTGACGATTGACCGGCTTCGGTGATCTTTTGAGGATTTTGCTGGTCCATGGGAAACAGGAAATGATCATAGATAGAGGATAGCCACAGAGGGGACGTTTACCAGAGCCAGGTGTCCAAGAAAGGGATAGCAAAGTGAAGAAGCGGCAAGTATGGAGCTGATATTACAGAGGTGCGAGTGTAGAGTCCTCCGTTGCTCCATCTGCCCTGCGTGGGCGCCTAAATTGTGTCGTCTGCTCACGACGTGCTCAACCAATTCCCCTCAGGCTGACAGCTCAAAAGCGTCGTCTAGTACGCATACATGTGACGGCGCAAAGAACACACTTGGCCAAGAGTGCTTCCACGTCAATGTACTTAGCACTAATAATGACTTTGGTGAGGGACACCACACGTGACCATGTTGAGGTCAAGTTTAATAACAGGCGTTAATCTCCCGCGACGTCAGATGCTTACATGCCAGACCCATTTTCGGCGTAAACATTGGTATTCCTGTCCACTTTGTCTAGTCGACTGTCTCTGCGAAACAGTTTGCTTTCATTGCGCATATGTCTCGAGAACAGACATGCGATATCCTTCTTCTTGCAATTTCCGGCCTAACAACTTTTCACACTCCACCACGAATAACACTTATTCCCAGAAGTGTGGCAATGTCCCCCGATCGAGCGATCGTCTAGCTGAAATACTAGCCTATCGTGTTGAACAGAACTCTAATCTTTTTTCAAAAGTCTATCAGAACCTCAACTTTGCGATACAAATGTTAAAGTAGCAGCGTTTGTCATTCGGGCCATATCTTAAGCTGAAGCGTTCTTTTTATTTCCAGACGAACTCACAACCCCTCCCAACAAGTTGCATTGCTAAGCACCTTGGGCTGTGGGGCATACACTTCTCCAAGAAATCCGATCCGCTGCGGAGCTGCAGAAACAAGCGCGGCGGGGTGGTGAAGGTACTGAGACACAGTTCAATAGGAGACGCCCGCTATGGAAGTGCTACGCCTCTCCCTCTTGAGCTCTGTCCAAGCGTCTTTGTTTGTGTGAGGCGTAAGAAGGGACGACAACAGCGAGTGGTGTGGTAATATCCACAAATGATTTGTAATCGCGTAGGAAGTTTTATGAAGCTTTCTTTTGTCTTTTTTTTTTAAAAAGGAAGCAACAGAATCGCACTTTTCTTTATGCTCGACAAGAACTGCGCGTTTTCAAATTTGCGAATTAATATACCCGGGCGTGGCAGCTTTAATTAAAATTCTCTGTCTAATGATGATAATGAAGTGTGAATAAAGACTCTCTCCCGGGACCGGGATCTAATATTATAGAATGCACAAACACGATCCGCACTCCTCTAAATCGATCCTTATCTCGGGTCAAATCTCCGTGATTTTCGGTAACTGATCTGAGGATGGTATGGTCCTCTCTCATCCCTCCGAGCCCTTAATCCGCCAGTGGACTGGTCACATGCAATGCAGTGTTAAATATGAACGCAGCATTATTCACTACGTCCGTCTAGGGTTTACGCCATTACGTACTTTCTCTGTGAACATGATATGTCTATACTCAATGGCGCGAATTTGCACCTGCATGTCAACTTGCTATCCTGGTGTCCACATCCAGAGAGGCAATGTGTCGCTTGTAAACCATAGCTCACTCACGGCCATGCTCAACCCGTCATCTGCAAGTCAGGCCTATATCGCTTGACTTGTCACTCTGTACGTTCTGTAGCGTGGTGTTTGGTGATACACACGTATTTGAGACGTAAACGGCCTCTTGTAAAAGTCCTTTATTGGACAACCGACAGGCGTACGAACGGGCTGTAGCCGTGGGCTGAGCTCTGGGACTCAGTCTATAAACATGAGATGCAAGGCTTTTTTTGGTGACCAGTTGGCTGTTTCCCCTCAGTCTAGGTGGCCGCGGGAGGTATCTGCTCAAATAGCTTTCCCTCTCCTTTCTTTCACTTTCTGTGGGAATTAACGTTTTTATGTGGTTTCGAGCTGGTTTCTTGATCATCAGTCTTATTGACTTGCCTGATCATTGAGAAGGTCACATCTACAATCGCTTCAACACTCCTTGTCTTTCGCACACTGTTGATTACGCTTCCACGGACTTCCCTTAGCCGGGCCGCAATCTCGAAGCTACGGCAGCATAGTAAACACAGCCACAAGAGATTCAAAACTAGAGACTAGATAGATTGCATCAGGAAGGCCCTCCACTATAACTAACAGAATCAACTGAACAAATCGTTAAGGCTGCACATTAAGTTGATGTGCACTTTCAGGAAGTTCAAGAACCCAAACTTCAATTGGAATTTCACTGCGTAAACACCTCATTCAATTTCCCAATCCCAGAAAGCTAATTTTTTTTGTTACAATCCAATCACATTTGGCGTTTGCAAAATCAAGACACAGATACACATCCTACCCTCTGTTTTGTGTGAAAAGTCATCATTCTTCAGTTTTCTATGATACCTGTTAGCCAGGAACAATATGCAACTTTTTAATCATTACGCCCATGGACAAAGCATACTCCAGAGACATGGCAAACGCCTTCAGCAATGGACAGCAGCTAGTAAGCTCCCATCAAAGAGCAATAAAATCATCATTTAAATGATGCTTTGCGTCTGGCTCTAATACGGTTCATTAAAAGGATGAAAATGCACTTATCTTCAGACATTAATCCCAGGACAAGTTTACCTTCATCGGATCTCTCACAATGTTTCCTCCATGCTGAACATTGGACCCTCAGCCAACCTCATCATAGCTCGGTCGCATACCCAGCCCGTCTCCGTTAACTGGTGATACTGGTCATTCATATTAATGGAGAAGTAGTTATCAACCTTAATTCATTTGACTGGCTCATCTAATCAAGTTTGTAACCAACTATTTACACTGACGCTTGCTTTATCTAATCATATGCATTCTCATAAATAAATATCCTTATATAATTTTATCCTATATCACATCGCGTACCTTTACAACCACTCAACTTAAAACCTTCTAAATTGTATATATCAATATTGATTTCGTTCAGCGGACATTTTTATGGCTAGTTCTGCCTCGTTCCGCTCTAAATTGTTTTTCTACGTCTGAGCGCCCGTAGCCTTGAAGATCCGTTTGACTTCAAAAAGAAGATAACCAAGGCATTTTGCGATGGCTTAAGCAGGGAATTTAACAGCAGTCTTAGCGAATGCTTTCTGGGAGGGGAGAGCCAGACTCGCAGTAGGATATTCGGCTGCACTAGACTGGAATGGAGCCGAGGTGAGCCCACACAATCACTACAGTCACTTCCAGCCAAAACGTGTTATTCTACGCTGTATTCCTCTTAGAATAATAAATGTTACTGCGGAGGGGAGTCAATCCTCAAGACAAATAAATGAAGCACAGTTCGCATGAGTCCAGTGTGTTTGGTGCGTCACCATATTTTTGTGTGTACTCGGGTGATGTGGGAAAACTCTCTAGTGTGTAGTTCTCAACTGTAGTTTGTTCTGCTAGTTAGTTGAGTTCTTTTCATTAATTTTCTTTGGGGTAGAAATCAAACAGAGAAGCAGGAAAAAACACACAAAAACAACCAACCACTTGTAACAGCAACAATCTTGTGGTTTTTCCCTCCCCAGACTTGATTTTAAGGCCTTTTCCTTGTCATTTTTCACGGTAACTACATTTTACAAGGCCATTCTCTTTGAAAACCTCTTTATGGAATAATCTTAAGAGAAATCTCTTAAGAGGGACAGAATACCTAAAAGGAAACTTATTGTATAGACCCATTGTTGAGGCTAGATCTCATTTTATTGAAACATGGCAGCGCATTTATTTCGCATATTGTTTTTGGTGGGTTCAGCTTTTGATGGTCTAACGTAAGTAAGACGTTTGGGCATGTCAACGGGTTGTGTTCATTTATTGTACTCATTATTCCCCATCTGGGATTCTCTTGTGCTCGCCGGCTCTTAGATCTAAACCAGGAGTGCCAGTTTGTCAGAGAAAGGAGCTCAAAGAGAACCGTGTCCGAGTCAGGATCATCGCCTCCCAGCTCACCCTGCCCACCAACTCCGGCTCCAGGAGGGGTCCAGCTCTTCAACCGCCGCCGGCAGAGGGTCAACGCCTTCACCCTGGAGAGCGGAGGGGAGGGTTCGGCCAAGGACACCGCCGAGAACACCAACGCCCCCTCGTCGTGTGATAAACCAGGATGGGCAGAAGGAGGCGGTAAGCAGAAGGACCGTGAGCTGAACAGCAGGAACAGCCGCGCCGCGGGGCCGCTCTGGTCGCCCACCGCCAGGACACACCAAGTCGGGGACATCATGGAGGAGCCGGCGGAGGCTGGGGGGCAGATCCACGAGGCGGAGCGGATAAAGAGCAGCGAGCGTCCCGAGGACAGACACTTTGTTCCGGTTAACGAGGGGGAGGCGTTGGGAGGAGGGGGAGGAGGAGGAGGTTGAGGAGGAGGAGGTGAAGTGCAGCAGCGAGGAGGCACTCGACCGAGAGCTCGGGGATCTGGAGGCGAGCGTCAAGGTCGATTTCGCCCCCGCGAGTGGTACTACCTACCGAACCCAGGACAGAGAGTACCCGGGTGGAGAGACGCCGGAGCCCGCTCCTCCGGTGAACAGCTGCCACAGGACTCCCTCCGGCCCGGTAGCGTCCGCCAAGCAGCCCGCCGCCATCGTCAACAGAACCGCCAGGCCTTTCTTCTCTCCGATCACCGTGCAGTCTCCTGAGGCCGTGCCAACAAGCCCCGTCATGGACACCCCTCCCGCCCCTTCATACGCCGCTCCACGACTGCCCACCTTCAAGGCCCCCAACCGAGTGGCCTTCTCACCCCCACCCACGGCCCCCCACCAAGCAGCCTTCTCACCCCCAGCCTTCAGCCCCCCACCAAGCTGCCTTCTCACCCCCACCCACGGCCCCCCACCGAGCTGCCTTCTCACCCCCACCCACGGCCCCCCACCGAGCTGCCTTCTCACCCCCACCTTCAGCCCCCCACACCGCGCGGCCTTCTCACCCCCACCTTCAGCCCCCATCGAGCGTGCCTTCTCACCCCCACCTCCACCCCCCTCCTACCCGATGCCCCCTCTACCAGCCTTCACTAACCAGCCTCCACAGGTCTACTCCAGCCCGACGTGCATGTCTCCCGTCATGTCCCCGGCGGTGTCCCAGTACACTTCCACCACGCCTTATCAGCCTGCTCCCAGCAACCCGCCGGGGTCTTATTATGGGGGCCCGGCTGCAGTCCCCGGGGCCCATACATATGCTCCTCAACCGATCGAAGAGAGGACATCGATGGTCAAAACCGGGATCCTGGAGGAGATGGCCGCCAAGAGATCCACCGGCAGGAAGTCCATGTTCACGTTCAAAGAGAAGATCGTCGTCGCGCCGAACCCTGAGCTGCTCTCGCTGGTTCAGGGGGCCGACGAGAGGAAGAAACACGGGCCCCAGGCCCCCGCGCCCGAGCCGGGATCCGAGGAGGAGCTTCTCGCTCTGGGAGCGGAGGCGTCCAACTTCCTGGTCAAGAGGCAGGAAGAGCTCAGAGCGAGCCGCTGCTCCAGAATGGGGCGTCGTGCCTGAAGAACTCAAAGGACCCGCGAGGAGGGAAGAGCGCGGGCCCGAGAGCAGGCCCTCACCAACGCCTCTGGAAAAGGGGGCGGAGCTTTTTTGCCAAGCGCCAGTCCAGAATGGATAAGTTTGTTGTGGAGAATCAGAGCGCCAAACCGGCTCGGTCCCCCCCCCCACCATCCTCTCTGCCGCCATCTTGGGTCTTCCCGTCAAATATGCCTGCCTGGCAGGGTCAAAGCCATTGCCAAAAACTCTGAAATGTCGACTCAGCTCACACAGACCCTACAGGCCCAACAGCAAATCAAAAGAAAGCCCAGTCAACCTGCAGCGGCTCCACCCCCGGTCCCAGAAAGCCCTCCTCTGGAGAACGGTTGCACCAAGATGGAGATGGACCTCTCCAGGCACCAGCCATATCAACTCAAGTCCTCCCTCTTCATTCTCAACCCCACTAAGGACCCCCTTAGTTCCTTACCAAGGGGGGCACCGGCCGCGAGAGCCCCTGTTCCCACCCAGCCCTTCTCGAGGCAGGCCTCCCTCCCCACCGGCTCCCCAGCCTTCTACAGTAACCAGGCGACCCTCAGCTCCCCCCACTGCATGTCTCCACAGTCACCCCTCAGCCCAACGGCACGCATGGAGTACCCCGCTCACTACGGCGCCACCCCAGCCCACGGCCAGCCGAGGGGGAACTCTCCCATGTCGGCCGCCTCTCCGGAGCGTCCGTCTTCCTCGCGGTCAGGCGTCCAGGCACCAAGACCCATGTTTTCCACCAGGAAGGCCGGGATTGAACCCCAGGTCTGGAGGCCGTCTCTGTACTATTATTAGTTAATGGGACGTCCCTAGTGGGAACATCGTATTGCATAGGCTTTATTTTGCCAGTTGCACTGATAATATTAGTTACACAACTGTGGCTTATCGTGTTGACGTTTTTCTAGTAGCTCTGATACTTTTAAACCCTAGCACTTTATCTTGTTTTCGTGTGCAGATTTAATTAAAACGGAAGCTTTTCTAGGATAAATAGTGAAAAACAGGCAGGTTGCAGCCTTTTCAGTATTATCTGTGAATTGTTAATTTCAGATTTGAATGATTAGTTCCAAAGAAGAAGAAAAGAAAAATAAATAATTTTATTTAGCTTCATTAAGGATAATTTTTTCCAAAAGGCTGTATTTTGCAGTTTTTCGGTGGCCCAAGCAACTTTGGCATCAGGATGAAGGTTTATGAAGTACCTTGGCAGATGGTCTAGCATCTGGTTTATGAGCCATCATTTGCTACATAATATTTGCTGGCAGATATGAAATGTGCTGCAGGAGGAGAAACTGTATACCTCTACCTCTGCAGGCAAAAGTATTTCACTTGCAAACAGATCTAGTTCTGTTGCTATACCTGTGCCTAGCCCGGAGTCTGTGTTGTTGGTATCTATTTCAGCATAACTTTCACGTGAGGACATTTTGTACATTTTTGTACCCAAGATTTATAAGGACATTTTTAATAGCAATAATAGTTTAATGCAAAATGGCGGCCATATAATGTCTATTTTGATCATTGCTGCTTCTTCTTACAACTTCTATTTCCGAATCCTAATTCACAGTTTTCTTGCACCTACTGTTACTCCTTATTCTTCTGATTTATATTTCTTCTCTCTTGTCTGAATTTCATGTTCTCTTGTGTTCTCTTGTGTCCTTATGTCTAATTCTCTGATTAAAGCTTCCTTACTATCTACTGTGACATTCTGACTTCTTTTCATGCTTTCACTTACAACTTTTCTTACACTTGCGATATTATCCTTCTGATTCATATTGACTTTCTGTTTTTTGAGAAATCTGTTCTGCTGTGTGTGTGTGTGTGTGTGTGTGTGTGTGTGTGTGTGTGTGTGTGTGTGTGTGTGTGTGTGTGTGGTGTGTGTGTGTGTGTGTGTGTGGTGTGTGTGTGTGTGTGTGTCTGGCTTTAGGAGTGGTCCTGATTACCATTCCATAACCATTTCCTGCTTTCATCCTAACACCACAAGCTTCCTTGATACCTCCTTTGATAAAACATAACAAGCCAATAACACGCAACCTTTCTGAACATAGCCATTTTAGCTTGCAGTTCTTTTCATGTAGAAACTAAAAATCCACACACCCCCGAGTTAGATTCCAGGAGCTTACCTTCATATTCCTGTTACCGTTAACTGACTTCAAAGGGCCAAATTACAGTAACTGGAGACATGTCAACCTGTGTCAGAAGGGCAATATGGTAATACATACGATACCATTAGGACTCAGTATCAACCCTTAAAATGGATTGGGCCATGACCTGCTGTTGAATAAAAACACAGTTAAGGGGACAACGCTTCTTGTGTTGGGTTGACAACTGTCACTATCGTTAGCAATATTAAGACATTTAAGACATAATCATCAATTTCAAAGTAAAGATACTGCCAAAGAGATGGACCTTTTCACAGCTTTGATATGTACACCCAGTTTTTTTGCATCACTTTAATGTCGTTTTTGTCTAAATTGGCCTTTGTTTTTATCCAACAGACAAAGAAGCAATCATCTCCAGTCTTGGCGCCCAGCGCGACCCCTCCCCTGACCCGGGCGCCGGGTCTCTCCCATCGCTTCAGCAGCCCAGAGAGCCCCGTCCTGGGTGTCTGGTCCTCGGGTCGCCCTGCCAACAAGCCCCCCCTCACGTCCCCGTCTCCCCCCTTGGGGCTCCGGGTGCCAGTCTCCAGCGAGTTCACAGCCTGCTGCCAACACCAGCGTGCCCTATTCCAAGCCCCCCCAAACTTTGACAGCCTCCTCTCCCATGTCGCCCCCCTGGGGCTCACGCTGCGCGTCTCCCTTCACCCCCCAGACCACCCACCCGCCCTCCACCAGTAAGACTCAGCGTGCGTCCAGCGCCACCTCTCCCGTCTCCCTGTCCAGAGACAGCCGCTGCATGTCCCCCGTGGTGAGCAATCTAGACTCTAAAGCCAACCACCGCCTGCTGGCCAAGAACATCATCAACGCGGCCAAGCGCAAAAAAATGCCCGTCCCCCGGAAGCCCTCAGCGGGCGCACAGCCTGCCCATCTCTCCCCTGGGCATGTCCCACCACGGGATACGACTTGTGGCAAAGCCGCCCGTACTGCCCCTTCGATACGCTCGGTCCCTGGGGGCCCTGTCTCCCACCTTCATCAGCCCGCCGCCCACCCCCACCCAGAGGATCTGCTCACCGCGTGCGGCTCTACAACAGCCGCTCGCTCACCCGACTCGGACGCCTCGGTGGAGTCGGAGGACTCGGGCCTGAGGTCGCCCAGCTCGCGTACCTACAACACCTGTCCCCGTGGCTGGGGGGTAGCCTGAGGGTGAAGAGGGGTAGCATGTCCACCGACCTGTAGGGGAGGCCTGCGGCGGCAGCAGCGGCATGAATTTTGTATGGGCGCCTTCGCCCACAGGCCGGTATGGGGGCCGGGTTCCAACTATTCCCAAACCGTTTGAGGACCAACAGGACCAAAAGAAGAATACTGATGCAGTTGATAATGTCTAATATTTGGAAACTGTTTCTATTGCTTTAAAGGAGAATTAAGGGAGGCTACAGTTTATTACTGATCTGGTAAAAGAATAACACCTTATGTAATACTCGTAAACACATACAACTCCCTCTCAGTTGTTGCAGATGCGGATCTAATTATGAGGGTATCTAAAAAATTAAACAAAGGTAAAAATAAAACCAAAGATATTATAACTCATATCAAAACAGTGTTATATATTTTATGTATTATAGCCTCTTGACTTATGCAGTCATTATATAAGATATAATTAATGCATATTCATTATCATTCTTATATAACTGTTTTAGGAAAAGATCATGAATTGACATGATGTTTGCTGGACAACAAGTCTAAATGGTTTGAGCTCAGTACATTTAAAGGATCTGAAGAATGTAAGAAGTTGAGAATATGTAAATATGCTGCTTATTGGACTGTATTTTTTTCATCAACTTTAAAGTTGAGTACTGTAAATCAAAAGAGAATATGGGGCCTTCTTTATCTAAACAGAGTTAGGATTCGGTTATCATATAAACAACATTCCATAGACTCTAACACAAAGATTAAATACATCATGCCATCTTGGTACTGCCATGGTAACAAATGGCCAAATTATTCTGTATACTTTCTTGTATTTACAAATACGAAAAAGATAAATTCTTGTGTTATAATTTCTGCTGTGTGCCAATAACGCATCTACAGTGTGACAAGGTATGTCTTTTATGTTCTGTATGTTGTGGTGACGAATGTAATAGCTGAACAGACTGATAGAGAATGAAGGGAGGATGTAAGGGGAAATTCGAATGACAGAATGGAAGAGAATAGAATGTTATAGGCAGTTACTTGTTGGCGCATTGTTCAATGAAACACACTGTTTCCATAATTCTGCAAAAAAACTGAAGATTATATTGCTGGACATTCCAAAAAGAGTGCTAAATGAACCAAATATTGATTCCATTATTGAACGTTTGTTTGAATACGTTTTACCCTTGCATAGATTTTTGAAAGTTTCTACTATAAAGTGTTTGACATTTTGGCCATATTGGATGTTTATGGTCTGCAAAGGAAACTTGCTGATAACTATCAAAACAATGGTTATGGATAGTCCTTTCCCAAAATGTAGACGAGTTTGAGGTTGGGTGTATCCAGTGAGACAAGAAGGTTTGACCAGAAGGTTGTGAGTATCAGAAGCCATAAGGATTCTGCGGACGACGGTATGTCTTTCATATGCCATACATTTGAAATAATGCACATAGCTCTTTACTTTCTTTAATCAATTTATGTTTGATTTGCCTTATTCCCTTCTTTAATTCAAAGACAAGGTTAGTCCTTAGTCCAAAACCATTCTAAGTATCGGTTTATTCCAGCATCAGGCATCCGTATAATACGCACACTGTCTTTGAGTCAACTGACGCATGGTGGTTGGAACTTCCAGCAGATCCAGGTGACTGTTAAAGCATAGGTCCACTTTTGGCCAAAGCCCACCATGCTTACAGCAACAGGCACCAGGGCAGCAAGGGCCAAATCCCTGGTTCTCCTGACACCGTAAGCCCAAAAGTATCCAGCAGCACATTGCCTAAATTTTTTAACATGCATCACCAGAGTGACAGGGACACCTGCAGTTGCTCCCACTTGCTCTCCCTGGTGAAGGAATACATAACCGTCTTGGATGGTTTCCACCAGAGATAACTCACGGCCATCGCCTATGCACAAATTACAAATTCTCTAGATGTTTATGACTTATCCTACATTGAATTTGAAAATCGAATTATCGGGTGTTTAATGATCGTTCATTCATGTTTTTCCAGGTTATGAACCTGGCGACCTAAGTGAAAGCACATAATGGAAAAACAAATGAGAACACCAGTTTTCCCATAAGTCCAGTGATTGTGTTACATTCCCTGCATTTGTTTACTAACAGAAAATAGCCCTCATCTGTTCATTTAGCTGAAATGGATAATGGGGTTCTTAACTTACAAGTCATAATCTATTCTATAATATAGCGTTATAGAGAGCCATACATTTAGAGGGCTTAACTTTGGTACTCATTTTGGTTTAATTTTAAATCGTCATGATGATTAGGAAATTAACCCTCTAGAAATAATTCCGGTCTCCCAAATAGCTTCCCCCAAAGAGAGATAAGATTGAGGGATAATTAAATTATTAAATTAACCTGTAATTTCCATCAATTTTCTGTTCAATATGCTAACAGTTTTTTAATTTCAAATCGATAGACCTAAATGTAATAATGTGTATGTTAAGAAAAGCAAGATAATAAAGTTAACGGCCCTGACGTCAGTATATCTACTGCTTTATAATTAATATCCATTGGCAACAGATCATCAACAAACCCCTGATTCAACTTCTTACCCTCAATGGCTTTATTTAAATATAATTATAAGTGGTCTTTTCTTAATATGTTCTTTTGCGTTTTTATATACAGCATATTCAAAAATAATGGCAGTGAATTTGTGACACACCTCAAGTGTAGAGCTCTTTCAGTTGTGCCCATAAATTGGAATAAATGCCAACAATTTCCCATGGACTTATGAATTAATGCTTTTTCATTTCATGGGTATCTACTACCACACATTCCAATGAACAGTTTCATTCCCACAAGATATAAAGGTGAAAGAGAGCAACAAGGCCCAAAGCCTCATAGGGTTCATAGACCTGCCATCTGTAGGATTGGCAGATATAAGTTTTAAAATAGGCCCTATTGCTTCTAATACAATTTCTGTTGTGATTTATAATGTTAATATTTATCATATATATGTATGGAGAATGGAAAGCATGATTACATCTCATAGTGTCCAACTAAACTTAATAAGCCCTAACTTAGGAAATATAAAATAAACATCAAGGTGAACATGAATATAACATGAATTTATTTGGTGTGTGGGTTTGCATATTTGCTCAATTGTTGGGTATACTCTGAACCAAGTGACCATATAAGTATTAACCCATCTCTTGGAATAAAATAAAGAAAAAAAAAACAATAGCTATCATAAATTTGTGTGTTCCATCACAAAGGTTGCCCAGCCTAGGGCGCTATGAGGTCACTCTTGGCTTCCTAGGTCAGGGGAGAGGGCGACGGCTACCTACATTGGTAGGAACATCCTCGTTCGAGGGAAAAGTCAGAAAGTCCGTTCTCGTCTCACGAACCAGTAAGCCTGGAACGAGAATACTTGACCAAATCTTATCGTTGTGGCGAGAAACTGAGGGGAGTTTTAGTTGCGGAAAAGACAACTTTGCCATTTTTATCATTTATTTCCTTTTGTTGTTAGTTTATTTTTCCGCCGATATCCGGGATCTTAACTGTTGTCCGAATATCAGCTCATGGGCTCGTGGAGACGGAATTGCGTAGCGTAGATCCGGCCGTAACGTTACCAGCTCGGGATCCTCCTCTCAGCGCTGACACTCGTCAGCGCGGGTTTCGCCTGTGTTTGACATGGGACAAGGAGTTTGTAATTCACGAACAACAACACAACAGAAGGATGAGTTTATCAGTGCTATTAACGTTAACCAGCAACGGGAAAAAGAGTATATTCATACCCGCCGAGTCATCACTATCAGGTTTGTAGCACG